>SRHC01002453.1:283585-333182 GCA_004794325.1 Pomacea maculata
CAGACACCACAATTTACTGAAAAAGGATGAATAAAGATGTGTGTTATATTCTGTTTCTTTCTGTGTCAGGTGTGGATAGCGCTTTTTCATCTTCTGATGGATTCAAGCTGCCAGGAGAAGTATGACCTGAATTCCTATCGTAAGAATATGATTCTCAAGGTATATTTTATGTGTTTGATCTTCTTATGAATTTATGAATGTTCTCTTTTAAATGAACAGAATGTATGGTATGGAAGTAATGGAGAAGAGTTTCAGTTGCAGAGTATGCAGGTGCATGTTTGCACATATGTAATTTAGCCATTGTGTGTGTGTGAAACAGTGAGAGAGAGAGACAAAACAGTTATAGCTATGCTCACCCAGTGCTTCAGTGTTCATTAGAAAAATTTAAGTTAGTTATTGTACAGGGTATAAGTATAGTTTGTTATTGTCCTGATATTTCTTTACTTTCAGCTTAGGGCACATCTGACACCAATACTTATTGACCAGCTGCCAGTCTTGGGAGAAATGTTGCGTTATCTGGAACAACTGTCAATGATGGACCCTCCTCCAGCTCGTAAGGACCTTGTACTGGAACAGGTGACTGTGAAACTGTTTGACTGCTCAGTGATAGGCATGTTTTCTTTCTTTAGTATTATTTTGCTGTTTATTTTGAATTCATCATAAACAGAACAGGTAAAAGCACACATTCATAGCCTAGTGGCTGACAGGGTGTAACATAATGAGTGGAGTGAAGGGGATCAACTGTTAGATTTTAGGTCATATTAGACATATGCTTATTTGAAAGAATATGTAACAGAAGGTTTTAGCTCAAGGGATTGTATTCAGCCAGTAATGCCTTGTACTGAATTTAGAATATTTAGGCTGGCAAAAATTTGGTATTCATACCAGAAGCATAGTGAGCTAGAGGTTAAAGAGTTTGTGTTTTGCAGGTTCCAGAAATCAGAAACAGTGTTCTTAAAAAATATGAAGGCAAGTGGGAGAAACTTGCCAAACAGCAGATAAAGTCCTTCTTTAATCCTTCAGAAGAAGAGATTAAAGAGCAAGCAAGAAGGTACATTTATTTCTGAGCTGTTTGATAACTTGGGGACATTTCCAGTCTAAATTTCAAATTTAAGTACAAAATCCAGAATGATAACAAGTCATGATGAAATATCACATTTCGTTTCCTGTTTATCATAAAATGTCTTAAACTCTTGTGTGTTTTCAGATTCATGGCATCAAATCACTTACATTTTTAAACTTCATTTTCTTTATGTGATTTGGAGCTCTCTTATATGATTCATGCATGTTTCTATATGTCACTAATTCTTATGTTTGAAAGCCACCTTTATCTGAAAGATTTAACAGACTCATGCATGTATATCTGTATGTGTTGCAGCTATAAGTACACTAGTAAAATTAATGTTATTGTTTTTCTTAAATCCTGGCAATGACAATATTTTTGTGTAAATCCTCTTAAAGGCAAAACTTTCGCTGTCCAGCAGGAAAGAATGAATTTGATCTGGCAGAGGAAAGGGAGATTACTTTTTGGCCAGACATAAGTGTAGTTATCAAAGAATGACAAGGGTAGCTGGCATTGCTTGTGGTCCTCACCTTCCTCTCTCAGGTTAAGCTATTCTTTCCAACTTTTAGCTATAAGTTCAGCCTTTAAGACTACAAATACATTTCTTTTTATTGAATGTCAAATGGTTTGAACATAGCAATCAGTTCTTCAAAGGGTGGGATAATTTGCAGGTGGGTAGATACCTACAGCTTTGAAGTATTGGAAAACCTGATTGCTGAACCTCCCAAGTGCACTGTATGTGGAGAACAAGCAACAAAACGCTGTTCGCGCTGCCAGAATGAGTGGTATTGTCGAAGGTAATTTCACTTGTTAAGCATTGAAAATATTTTAAAAAATGATAGATAAATCAGTTGAGAATGTGCAATATAATTGTGATGCATTGTGGGAGAAAATTTCAAGATAAATTTTTTGGGTTTTAGCTGTGAATTTATTTCAACATATATAGTCACTCTTATGACAAGGAGAAAGACTAGTTTTAGAGAGGAGAAGGACTGAGAGACAGAGAAAGAGAGAACATCTTACATGTATTTATACTTTAAATACCCTCCCAACACACACACACATGCGCACATGCATGGGGATATGATGTTAAAAAGGAATAGTTTATCTGCTTATCATGAACAACAGAGTAATGTGGTGACTTTCTTTTTTTCAGAAAACATTCTAAAATTTACATTCATATACATGTATAAGTGATTGTCGTTGAAACAGAAGCATGTACAGTCTCATCAATTGTGGTATTTTTGACAGGGAATGTCAGGTGCAGCACTGGCCCAAACACAAGAAGGCATGTGACTTGATGCAAGATTCAATAAAGACAAAGAACGAATCAGAAAGTGTTGCAAAGAGCTCCTGATGCAGCATGTGATTTGTGAAAAAATAAAGCATTTGTGGACCTATTTCAAAAATAGAAACCATTTTTCTGCTGATCAAGATGTTTGGTTCACATTTATATATATATAAACAGCAGGATGCAAATTTTGCAGAATGTTGCTAACATTACGGTTCTCAAATTTTTATGAAACAGATTTTATTTTATTTTATTTTAGTTTTTAATGAATTAATAAAAATGATGATAATTTAACATTAGCCACTGCATTTTGTCGCTGATATAAGAGCATTTTTGACCACAGCGTTGTGCAATTTGGCAATAGGTTGTTTAACTTCTAAACAGCATACTTTCGACCAAGTAGCATTAAACTGTGATGCTTGATCAGCCCATATTTGGTGAATGGATGCATTCCAGCTCTTTAAAGGACATCAGTTGTTAATGAACTTAACAATGCAAAAATGTTGGAGTTTCATGTGATAATACTAACAGCTGTACATTATGAAAGGTTGACAAAGGGTTCAACAAGCATGATTGTATTGGATATTTTGATTTTTCATACCAGTGCTGCCATATGTGCATGACAGTAAAATCTGAGGAACATTTCACATTAAGAAACTGTAACCATAACTTTGTGCTCTTTTTTAAACACTTTATGCTTAGATTTCATTTTGTCTGTTGTGTTTAATGAATAGAAAGAATTACTTAGAACATTTTGGTGCTACACATTTGTCTACACTACATGTTTTATTGCAATAAATAAAAAGTCCGTCCTGTAATGCAGTATTTTCTCCACTAGGAATTGTGTGAACCAGAGTGGAACACAGGTGCAGCAAATCTAGCAATGATCTGCAAATGGAACTTTAAGAGGCAAAGTAATGTTTACCCTAATAGTAGTAGTAGCAGCACTGATAGTATTGTTGTCAGTCTGAAGTTTTATCACCACTAACATTAGGCAGGTACTGAACTGAAGTGACTGTATCTATGCTGATGGCTTTCACCTTCTGAAAAACACGATATCACTAACACTAATTGTGAAGACAATGAGTTTTTTTTTCTTTTTTTCAGATTTTTTTTCATAATGTGTAGTGTCAGGATTTTCAGATGCTAAACGGAGAGAGTTTCAATACAACTGGCACAAATTTTCCGGACGCAAATAGGAGGTCCCTGTATTTTCGTGGGCGAATCCAACATTTTGCTTTAGAAAATGTTGCCACGCTATGGCAACTGAATGTCCTTCCACAAAAACCGCTCATCATAGAGTATTTCGGCGAGTTTGGTCATGAAGGGCTGGTAAAACTCGTCCAATATGGCTGCAGTCTCTGGCAGCATGGGGCCGATCTTCTCGTACATGTCTCCGACGTTGACCTTCACTCGCTCTATGATGGGGGCCATTTCTCTGGCAGACAGTGGGGCTGGAATATCAAGAGACGCACGAACACGATCAACTCATGCGTGCAAAGAGGTCATAGCTCATAGACAACTTTCACCTAATGCATCTAGACTTTCGTTTGCTGACAAAAGCTATGATTATAGCCGAATTACAGTTGTCAATAAATTATTAGATTGTTATCAGCTGTTATATTACATAAATCAAGCGTCGCCTGTGTTGCATGATGTAGACAAATTATAATTCCTACAAATTTGAAAGAAAACCCACAGGAATGGCTGTTAAAATAATAAGATGCTAGTTTTTAATCCTCGTTAGCTTTTGGCACAAGGAATTAACGCATTTATTCAGTCATAAATTTAAAGACAAACGCTTATTCCATCAGTTAGCACCATTCTGTTCATACTGTGAAGAACTATTCATTACTGAGCCAAGGTAGAATAATCACATGAAAAATAGTTTGTGATAAAAGCTAAGGCTTTAATACAAACGTCTATACCTAAATCGAGAAACTTGAAAACTTTCGTTATTTCGCCTTCCAAATCCTTGGCGTAGTCCTCGTACCGTATGATGTGCATCTGCTGCCTGGGGAAGATCCTCAGCCAGTCGGCCATGAAGACTGGATACATGCCTTCCATCAGTCGTGTCTATCAAATACAACTTCAGTTTTAGTTCGAAGTTTGTCACCTGTCAGCGTGTGCTTATTTGATGACATTTTACTTCTTCCAACAGCACGTGACAGGGTTTCATTATATCACAAGCTGTGTACACTAACGATCCATATGTAGAGATAAGAACAATAATTGCTTATTAACATGTTTTTTAGGCAGTCCTCGCCCTAAACTGAGAAAATAATTGGCTTAACAAGAAAGTAATGCTATAACTGTATTAAACACTTAAGAAAATAAAGCGTTCAAGATTATATCTATAACATTAGTGCATGTATATAAAATTAATGTACCTATCTTCCTGATGTAAGCAACAAAATCAGTAACAGGAAGTAGAGAAGCTTAGTGTTGGTCCTCAGCGCTCAAGCGCGCGCAAAAAAGAAAAAAAAACAAAACGAGAAATTCTTATTCATCATACTGCAATATTTTTGTATTAAAATACTTAAAAAGACACAAAACCCAGCACCAGAATGATGAAAATTCTTTCTCGTTGTCTAGAAAACCATTTGGAAAACTTTCAGTGGAAGACTTTAATAAAACGACTGAGCTGAGCTCAGCACAAGATGAGAGAATATCCCGTTATTTTCGAGATACAGACCTGCTAACACACCGATGTAAAGACGGGGATCTAGCCGATCAAAATTGTATTTTCCGCAGTGGCAGCAACCAAGGACATATCACGGTGATTAGTAGTGTTCGAGACAAGGCTATAAATAAGTCATAAGTCGTGACACCACGGAAGTCGACACTAATAACAAAGAAATATCATTTTCAAAAGTTCTGCGTATCGGAAATATAATTTTAGAGCTATAGGCATCAGTTAAGCATGTCGCGTTGTGTTCAAATAACGTCCAAGCTGTCCATCTGGCTGTAGCCTACCAATAAACACCACGACAATGTTTATATAGTTCTATCTCAAGAACGGTAGTAGGCTTTCCACTCAGATTTTGTAATGATCCCAACCCAGTCTGTAAAAATGTACGGAATATTTTGAGAACTGAATGTTATCACCAGCTCAGCACAGAGAATAACTTACGATAGCTTCGTCGAAGAGCGTAAGGTTGTAGGCGCAGTGGCGAATGGACCACTGCTCGAAGCACCGGCGATACAGCCTCGTGGCTCGCACCACCAGTTCGTGGAAAGTGGCCGCTGTGGCGCCTTTGAAGTCCGCTACCCGGGGTACACGGGACAGAAAGCGAGAGTACAGTCTGTGGAGCAGAGCAATGTTTTCTTTGATAAGCACGCCTAAGAAACTTTCTTTGGCAATGACAGTATTTTTTCAAATAAATGGCCCATTAGACCAAAAAAACAAAACAAACAACAACAACAACAACAAACAACAACAAAACCGAAACAAACAAACTGCAACAGTTTGACACATTGAGGATATAGATCAAGCTGAGCACCAAAAGGCCAAACATTTTTATGCATGCGGGTTTAAAATACCCCAGACAAAGCCGATGTATCACTCTCTGTCCCCCTCCTCCTAAACACATTTGTGTGTATGTATGTGTTTGTTCAGGAACTTAAAAGCGGTCATTCTTCACCTACTGTGACGTCAGTGCTTAGTGATAAACAACTTTCAAAGGTAAACGAAAAAGCTTGCCTCGTTCTCGGGTGTCGAAATGTGAGGATCATCTTGGCGTTGGGGTAGAGGTGGAGAATGTGTTGGCCAATGATAACCCGAGGCTCCAGACAACCCTGGTTACCATCTAGCAAAGGCCAGTTGTGAAGATCCCAGAAGTATGATGGTGAGCCATCACCTAGGGAAAGGAAAGACTTGTTTTGACACGGGCATTGTAGTTGTATATGCTTAGTCTTATTTTCTAGCGTATGGCTTACAATGTCTATTATTCAACTGGACATTGGGAATAATGCTTGCATAGATCTGGTTCACATCTGGTTCTGATAGCTTTTTTTTTAAAAAATGACATGGTTAAGAAGGACGTAAATATTCGAACAAAAATTTGTATTATGGTTGAGAATCGGCCAGCTAGCTGATAAAACAGCCGCTGTCAAGTAGGTAGCGGCAATCTCCTAGGAGACACCCTGACACCAGCAGTCATTGCACGAGACATAATCGACGGATATCACATGGATAAACAGATTATTCGTACTAGGAGCAAAATACACCCCTTCCTCAACCCACTCAGCCTCCCTCCCACAAATAACCCAAACCAAAGCAACAACCAAACACATACTAACAGCCCCATCCCCCTGACAAAAAAATAAACAACAACAACAAAAACCCAACAACAAAAAACAAAACAAAAACAAAAAAGGAAAAGAAAACCAAGACAAAATAGAAAAGAAATGTGAAAGTTACCAAATATTTTAACAGACGTTCCATTGGTTTTGAGCTCATTGAAGACAACATCGATGCCGACATCACCAGTGACCATCATGCTATAGTCCTTGAATGGTAATCCATCTGTCGCAAGCATACAAAGTCAATGCCGGCAAAAAGAACGAGAAACAAAGGCGACTGGGGTATTGAGAGGCCAAACAACATTAAGACTAGCTAAGATTGCGGCAGCCATGTTAACCTTTTATGTCCCCTGGTCAAAATTACATTTTACAATAATCCCAGGAATACATCTTTCAAACGCGATGATGGTCAGGTTCCAGGGGGCGCAACGACTCTTTTAGAAGCAGCTACTCACGGAGATAACAGCTCGTTCCTAAAGTGTAGTCACTTGTCAGAGTCATTACCTCTGTTCATCTCGGGGTCATCGAAGCGGCTGCGGTCCCACCAGTGGTACTCCTTCATTGTCCCCCGCATGACGTCAGGATGCAGTCGGATGCGGCGGTACAGGTCCGACGTACCGCACTTGGCCACGCCCGCCACGTAGAAGTAGGGGATGCAGTAGAGGATCGTCTTGTCCGCTTTGGTTTCGAACCAGCAAGGGTTTTTCGCTTGGGAAATGTAGCGCTTTGGCTGCTGCACTATGCCAGGAGACAAAATATTAGACGGTGCTAAAGATCAGACAATGAAATGCTTGTCCCTTGATCGTGTTAAAAAGGAAAGAACGAGTGAAATACAGTAACACTGAAATCGCTCAAGGTAAGGAAGGAACAGGAGTATCAGAAGGTGTCTAGTTCCCAAAACTTTATTTATTGTCTTAGATATAAATATATTCATTGACATAAATGCAGTTTACAGAACAACAGGGGGAGGAGGAGGAGGAGTCAGAAGATAAACTGTCCATTTTTCAGCCTTAGCTGCCGTATAAGAAAATAACTTGTCAAGTTATTATGTTTGGGTGGTTTGGGAGGAACTGCGTTAAATATAGAAGTGTTTAATGCTGGAAGCATTCTAGTAAAATACTTTTTGAATAATATAAGGATATAGAGTAATAAATATTTAAATAGTCCAGGAAAAAACTTTGAACAAAGGCACATATAAGTTTTCAAGGTTTGGTTCATTCATTAAAATGCTCACTAAACGTTTGTGTGAAAGAGAATGAATGCCTGAGGTTTTGTTAATTGTTAAATTCCGCGAAGTTTTTTTTTTGTCTCTGAAAGAGTTTTGCCAGACCCAGTGATTGTACGAAGACTTCTTACCACCATTGAATAGAAACCCCTGCTGCTAGAAGAAGCCACACAGGGTGGAAACAACGGACGGTCTCCGACGAACTCGTCACCAAGACCAGAAACAGCCGAGCGCAGGTAGGCGGCCTGCCACCAGTCAGGATACAGTAACCTGAGCAGGATACAACCACGTGTCAACATTCAGCAAACTGGTGCTTTCCCAAGTACATTCCCAATACATTAACAGATGCAATGGGTCTTTGAGGCACTTTAGAAATATGGCACTTCAGCTCTTTATCCCGTTAAAAATCACTTTCAGAAGATCCTGCAATGCATCCCTGTACATTGCCCGTATTATCATAAAAACTTTTATAACAAAACCTTAAGTATGCTACTATAAAACATATGTTTCAATGATGCTGATGAATTAATCAAAATGAGATTGACTGCACAGCTCTGTAGTCCTCAATCCACTCATGCAGCTGTCAACAAAAGAGATGACAAAGAAAGGAGACAGGTATGACAAGCGATGGAACGAAGAGATGAGGACTTACCCTGTTTGATGCTTTACTTTTGTCATAACATCCTGAGTTAATACCGTGTTGGCCACAGGGACTGAGACTTCGGGAAGCGTTACCCCCCGGGAAGACTGAATTATAGAAGAATGATTCAGCAGGGATGATCTTTCTGTCGAACTTGACGTTGTTTTTTTCGGTGTTTGTGGATCTGGCAGAACAACTTTTTTCTCTTCAGATATTTTGTTTTTTTCTGCATTAGTCTGTCCTAGGAGCAAAGAGCTAGAACTGAAGACATAAAACCATCTCTAAGTACAAATGACAAGGAACATACAAAAGATATAAAATTAATTTGAGATTACATTATCATGCACCACTAAAGGTTTTGCCTTGCTTTTTGTTTTGAGGAGAAAACCGAGGGGTCGGGGGTTAGGAGGTAACAACAGACGCGACAGCTACTTTAAATGAGTTTCATGTGATCTTCGGCAAGGAAAATACACAGTGAAAATGAAAATTAACACAATAGTTTGTTTTCCATTTTGCCATTCTGCGACTGCTTATGAGAATGGGAGCAAGAAAAGAAAGGGTTAACTTACTACGTGTATCTGACTGGTTCAACCCGTACTCCACCCACGTGAATGTAGACATAGTAAAGAAACAGCGGTACAGTCATGCACAATACAACCAGCACTTGTAAGATCCTCATCCTGTTCTTCTTACACGTCACCCGATATCCTTGGGGCTGTAATAAATATGTAAATAAATAAATTGCTAAACATACAGTCAAATGAATGAAGTGGAGCCTATCTATCTATCTGATTATAAGTTTAATTCCATTGGTATTTATTTCCAATAACTATTGCTGGCTGAGCCGATGATGATAATGACGATGATAAGCTCAAGATGAAAACGGTAGGCTGCAGGTTCGACTCTTGATCTGGACAACGACGAAAACAAGCTCTCAACCCAACAAGGAATACGCACGTGTTTCACCAGGAAAAGGAGGAGGTACAGGGCTGAACTCCACCTTCCTTCTGTCGTGGACTAAACATTTACAATAGATCGTGAGGCATTTCACATTTGACCTTTCTGAAACTTCATGGCTTAAAAATTCTCTTTCATGTGCGCGATAACAGACACAATCACTCCAATTCAACCCAGAAGAGGGAGGATGTCTACAATTTAAAACCTTCGCCCCTCGATGTTGGAGAACATTCTCGAGAACGACAGACTCAGAATGGGATGGGCATATCCACTCACATGGCGCTGATTAAAAGTGTTGACAATCCCCCATCATGTTTACTGTCAGCTCATACCTACATACCTGTTTGTTATGTGTTGTAAGTCTACACAGCTGCAGTTGATAGCCATGGCGTTGTTTGGATAAAACGCTCACAGAACGCAATTACAAATCCTATTGATATGCCTCTGGCATTTGTTTTTATGTTTTAGCTCGTAAAGTTTACCAACCTCCATAAAACAAATCGTTACCATGGTAATAGTGAAGGCAGGAATAATTAAGAAAAATAATCTATAATCAGTTATATTTCTTCTCTCTCTCTTCAGTTATAAATAAATCCAGTCATAAACTACTTCTATAAACACATGTACCAAGAATTCTACACACACACACATTCACGCACATGCATGTATACACAGACTTTAAAACACAGCATTCAGTAATATACTCTCAGGAATATACTCACTCTCAGGAATATACCCACTTTCTCACACCCATGACACCTACTCTTTTTCCCTCTCCCTAACTTCCACACCATGTATGAAACATCATTACATCGTATAAGAGAAAATATCCTGAAGGTTATTGGCCAGCAAATAAAGAGAGATTGATTCATCTTGGTACGAGCTGAAAACACGTGACCACTGACTCAAAACATATTAAAGACTGAGGCAGCATTTACTTACGTGAAGCAATCAGCTGTCATCGAATGGAAAGGATAACACAGAACTCTAATCCAGACATGGATAGACAATAACGATGACGCTTCTGTAATTCTTGGTGAAGGAAGGAGAAGAGGAGGTTACAAAAGGGTGGTACAGGGTGGCGATCACTGTATGTAATAGAGGGTTGTGATCTCGATATTTGCCTACCACCTGTGAGTTACGCCCGCGGGTTTTCTGTCCCATGCTCCTCCTCTAACTACATTAATTTATTGACCACCTCCTTCACATCCTCTCCACGGTGCACCAGAATTTGTTGATTAAACATTCAAAATAACAGGGTCATTTCTTTGTCGCACTTAATGGATATTGACTTCCACTAGTGTTATTATTGACTGCAAAGTATTAAAAAACACAATCCTCAAAGTGGTTCATTAGAGCGACACCAGTTAATTCTTTGGAAAGAATAAAGACTCATAAACATGTGTGTGTGAGAGCATTCGTGCGTGTGTGTAAGAGAGCGAGAGACTAAATGCTCCGTTTAATGCAGCTGACGCAATCTGGCGACTAATCAAGTGAGATTAATTACACTCTAATTTGTGCAGGACGTCGAATACCGGTCGTATGTTAATCTCTGTGATCACTCCAGTGGAATCAGTTTGCTGAGGAACCGACCGTTTGTATGTCAGCTGAAGATCTACAAGATGCGACAATGAAGTGAGTAGCAGGTACTTCTAGCAAGATCATTCATATTTATGGTAAAGGCCGAGAAAATAGTGTAAAAATAAAATGTAAAATCTACTTTCAGAAACTTTCTCGCAACAGGTGAGGATGTCACAAAACTTCATGTGCGGGGTTATTAGAAGGTTATACTAATTCTAATTTCACATGAATTAATTTCACATTAATTTTTAATGCCACTTTATGTAAAAACATTGCTAGTTGTATCATAAGTAAAACTTAGCATTAACCTCATGTTTGTCGATAGCCATGTTGAGATTGGAACCAAGGTAAGCATGCACTTTGCAAAATGTGGTAATTTATTGGACATATCCCCCCCACCCACCCACAAGCAGTTAAACACCAAAATCAGACAGCCAAAACGCCATGTCACCAGGTTAGTGTCGGCAGAACAGCTCCAAGTTCTTTTAGTCACATTCTGTCACTCAGTGACGTCACTTCCTAGAGCCCATCAGCAACAGGTACACTTTGTTAAGTTCCAGCTCCTTCATTTCATTGAATTAAATCATACAAGGAAACATGATGGTCTGATATGAACTAAGTGTACAAATAACTGTACAATGATTATTAATAGAATTCAAAGAATGCGATGCATATCAAATTAAGGATTTTATTTGGACCGGCCTGTAAATTCATTATTCTTAAACTACTAATTTTTACGCATTGTAAGATTGATGATTTGTTATTTTTCAAGTTTGTATAAAAAATTAGGCCAGTTCTTTATAGCAGTTTATTTGAAATAAGTAGATTTGGTGTATTTAGTAACATAACCTTTGAAAAGTTCTTGAAAGATGATCAAAAGCAAAAATTTGTTTTTCTGGATTTTTGTGTTTTTTTCCAAGTAAGTCTTTTTTTTTTTTTATTGCAAATTAGCTTTTCAGTCACTTGAGTAGAAAGTCAGTGCTGGTGACAAATAAGGCACTTAGGGACTTCTTATATCTTAAGTTGCTTTTTGTGAGAGGTTCAACCATGGTCCAACTTCAAAAGTAATTTAAACTATAACGCAAGTCACAAACTTTAAAATCGAAATACCTCGAGAACTAATACAGAGACTCACGTTTTGTTTAGCTCAAAATTTCGTGTGCTTTATTGCGAAAATATAAATGTTAATTTTGTGCCCCAGTAAATAATAATAACAACAGCAACAACAATATTAATCGCCTTCCATGCAGCGATCGAGTCAATGTGCGTTATAAATTACTCGTGTCGTATTTTAACATCTTCATAATATCAGTGATAAAAATTACCGCGACCATTTTGAATTCTCTTTTATTATTCAAGGGAAGGAATTCCGAGATTCTCCATTAGTGATAATAATGCGACAAGCTCTTTCAGTAACTGAATTCTTTTCCAAAACCTTAATAAACAAAAACAGTCAATAATTACAGTGTAAGCAGATCTCTTTGTCTCTAGCGCCACTTGGAATAAATGACCTTAAAATAAGTGTTTTGTAAGCGTATAAATGGAGAGAAAAAAACTAAAACAATCCAGAACTTTTAAATGGTAGATCTACTGAAAACGAAAATAAAAAAGAGAGAAAGCGTAGAAGATAAATACGTAAGCTTAAAACAATGTTTAATGGGAAAAGAAAGTTTAAAGCATTCAGAAAAAATCGACATAAAACCGCGCAAATCAAATGAAAAGAAATATCTATTTGCCTAAGTGAGACTGCCAAGATTTAAAAACATGGACGAAATTTTAAACTTAGAATTTTGCTTGCTTCTCTACTTGCCGTGGCAATAGCAAACCCAGGAACTAGATTTTCATATTAAAAAATAGAGTTTACTTGCCGTGTTATGATCAACTCTTTCTCTAAATGATTGCGACATCTTCACCGGACACTTTCTTTCTCTTGATATTTACTGATATCCTTTGAATCTAAAGCAGCAGACGATCATGACTACAACAGTTGTCTCTCTTAGGTAGACGGTTTTTCAAATCGTCTGCTCGGAAAATTTGCAGACGAGCTTTTAATAATTCCAGTTTGCTGGGATTTGTTTTCAAAGATCACCGAAATAATTAGTTACAAATTTTATATTTATTACATTTACCAAAACAAACTCATGTAGCAGGTGTAAAACACTTTATTAGTTGTAGGACTTCATGTCACGACGATCATAAACTTATTTCTTTGTTTTGTCGAAAATGCTCGTTGGTTCAAAACTAACATCGATTAGACATTGAATCCCAATATTGTTACTGTAATGTTATTCTTCATGCACATCTGTAGCTGCGATGTGCTTACATATTTATGTCAAAATACATTTGTTATAAATAGCAACAGTTTTAATTTTAATCAAGACTTTCGCACCTTCAACATTCATGTAATTCATTCTTTAAACCAAAAAACTGGTGTTGGTGAAAAACTTCGAAAAGTGGTCACCGCCTTTACTCAGATGGACAGGACATTGAAAATATGTCACGTTCATTTTATTTTTATTTTGGCTTTGAAAGTCAAGTATCCTCCAACAAGGGGTAGGACGTTCACCCGGGTGTTTGTGGGGTGAGGGGTTAGGTCAGGGGGTTATGTCCCTCCACAGGAACTGTTCGTCATCGAGGAGCTGGGCGAGCTGTTGGTTGAAGGGCTCGTAGAACTCGTTGAGGACACTGATAGTTTCTGGCAGCATGGGACCGAGTTTCTCGTATAAGTCGCCCACATTGACCGTCACATGCTCCATCACCACGTCTTTCTCCTCCTTCGTCATGGAGGCTGAAAATGTTAAGGACGGCCAGAAATTATGATCGAGCACCAATGATACGTATATGAACACTCAAATAAAAACCAACAGTTGACACGTTTGGGGACACATATTTGTGCACACGATGGAGTTGGAAATGATGAAAGAAGGAAGGAAGGAAAGACAGATAATGAGGGAGATCTAGGGGATACAAACTTTTTCTCTAGCTTCAACTTCTCACACCTAATACAGTTTTGATTGTTCTTTATTTGTTTAACTTGTTGATTTATTTTCCTGTAACAGCCTATATATAACAGCCTGTATTTCCTACTATGCAGACACTAGAGGAGGAAATGGGAGAGAAGAGAGAGAGTCTGCAATCCAAAAGCTTTAGTCGGTCAAGTTTTGGCTGCTCTTACCTGTACCCAGAAAGTCGAAAACCTTCATCAGCTCTGTCTCCATGTCCCGGGCGTAGTCTTCGTATCGCAGTATGAGCATCTGTTTCCGGGGGAATATCCGGAGCCAGTCCTCCAAGAAGACTGAATAGAGACCCTCAGACACACGCGTCTGCGAGACACAGAGGAAGGAAAGTAACATTTTACCCTAATTCTTGGTGTTCTTGTGACATTTTTGACTCAAGATGATTAGATGTATTCTTCTTTTACACCCATTTATTTCCTCTACAAGCCAAAGTTAGTTAAATGGATGAGAGTAGTGTGTATTCACACACAGAATTCATTCCTGTACAGACGCTCGCTCAATGTCTGTCGCTCAGTGTCAGTCTGTCAGTCAGTGTCTGTCTCTGTGTGCCAGCATCACTGCCAGCATCAGACTACTGACCACTGCCTCGGCGTAGAGTGTGCCGTTGTAGGCGCAGTGGCGGAGGGACCAGCGGTCGAAGCACTCCCGATACAGGCGCACCGCCCTCACCACGTACTCGTGAAATGACTTGGACGTCGCATCCTTCAAGTCTGGCGTGCGAGGTATGCGTGACAGAAAACGAGAGTACAGCCTGCAAATAGAAAAAAAATCCACAAAGATTAATATTATTTCTGCTTTTACTGCTCCCACGGGGGACAGTTTCTTGTGTGCATGAAATATATGTGGGTTACATGTACGAGCGTACTTTAATATGGGTTTTAGTTTAGTCTTGTTACTCCTCGATGAGCATAAGGGCTGCGAGGTACAGCTCTTTTTTTTTTAACATGAGTGGGTTGTTAGCCCAAAGCAAAACCCCTAGCCTGGAGGGCCAGGGTGCAATATTTTAGTCTGGCCTCTCGCTTGACAGACCTGTCGGCTTGGTTACACCTGCCAGGAGCACAAGGCTCCCGTCGACATCGATTTGTGGATCCACCAGGTGCGCAAACCACCACACCACTACAAGGTGAGTTGCACCAACTGCTGACGGGTATTGTATAATGGTTTCATTTAATACATGCCAGCCTACCCGTGTAGACATAAACATATGTATAAATGATCCTAAAGCGTATTCTACATAGAGGCAATAAATTATTTCACTGTGTCTAGAGACCCGTATGTAGATGTCGGAGTCCAACAAAATGCTACTAGCGCTTTTACCTATCATGATATATCAGGAAGCTATTTATACTGGGTAAGGGTGGGTGAGTTTTCCAGCCAAAGACCCGACCTCATCCTTTGTTTGACAGTCGGATTCAGTAACCAGTCAGGAAGCGAAGGTTAAGTCATTGCCCCCGGGAAAACATTGGGCGATCACAGGTAAGTGTTTTGTCTCCGCAGTTTACAAACAGTGTACTAAAGAAAAGCTTAGTCACTACGACTCATTGAACTCCTGGGTGTCCTTGTCACTACGATTCACTGGGGTATGAATGAAGTACAGAACAACTGAAATGAGACCTTGGGGTTGGATGTCGGAGGATGATGATGATCTTGGCATCCGGGTACAAGTGACGTATCTGCTGGCCAATCGTGACGCGCGGCTCAAGGCAGCCCTGGTTACCGTCTATCTGTGGCCAACCGTCCAAGTCCCGCACATAAGATGGCGAGCCGTCACCTACAGGGAAGGCAGAGAGGTCAGTGCATAGTTGTGTGGACAACAGGTGTGTCAGCAATACTGTAGCTTCCCAACTGTCTGTTTAAAGATCTAGTGGGCACAATGTTTGTCTTCTAATAACTGGGTAAAGCTGTACGCAATATACTATTTCCCCAATTCGTGATGAATACCTTCATCCTTGTATTTTTGAGTTACATGCCCAGCTACGAACAGGAAAAGGTCAAATTCGTGATGTCATTTTTGTATATAGATGTGTCTTGCTGACATTTGCGACATTTGCTCACAGTTCTCCAACCGACTAAAGCCTTCAAAAAAAAAAAACAAAAAAAAAACCAACCAAACAAACAAACAAAAAAACAACAAGTGGCTAAAAAAACAAACAAAAAGCTAAACGCACTATACACAGTCCTGACTTCGGTATTATTTCTGTCCTTTTTCACATGGAAATATGTGTAGGTATCTCGAGTACAAAAAGGTGGCGGGGTAGTGTAGGGGTGATAACTACTTACTAGCATCCGGGGCAATAGAATCTATCACCGAACTTTACTCAGTCATTAGAAACAAATTGTAAGCCACTAAAATTTTAAGATAGAGTCTGATTCTCAAGGAGACAATCATTCATCAGCACAAAGAACGCAGCCAGGAACTAGGCATCAAGATTTCCTAGGAACTAGGCATCAAGAGTTATTAAGCACCAGACATTAAAAACTATCGTCAACCCACCAAAAAGTCTCCTCGATGACCCGTTTGTCCTCAGATCCTTCAGCACGCTCTCCAGCCCGTTGTCGCCGGTCACCTGCATCGTGTACTGTCTAAATGTTACCTCTTCTGTGCAAAACATGGTCAGAAATTTGTTAAGAAAACAGGAGAATACAAGACAAAACAAAGTAAACCCTCTACAACAAAAGCTACCCACCTAAAGAAGCAAATATGAGTTTGCTTTCATCGAAACAATGAAAGACCGACATTTTTAGATGATTCGTAGGATTTCAAGAGAATTAATTCTTGACGACTGAGCGAGATAAATCAATGGCTATACAATCAGAGGAACTGAAGAACCCACAGATAAGTTTATAATTATTAGCATCATCGTCAACTTTCATTGCCGTGTGGGCACCCGAGAGTCTGCTGCAGAAGTTTTTCTCTTGTCACTACCCACAACGAAACTCACAGTGACGACCATCTTCTAGCCAGCACAACTGAATTTTAGAGACATTATTTCTTTAGAAAGAAGGAGAATTACAGAATATCAATGACGATGTTTCTTTCAAAAAGTGATTTCATCCAGTGATTTTTTTTAACACTGGGGGAAGGTGAATAGGAAGAATAAAGAGGAAAGGGTTAAGAAGTCAAATCAACTGTTTAGAACATTGAATGTAAAGAGCCTTTCGGTTGAAATGATATGCGCATGTCATACCTTCTTCATCTGTAAACCCAAAGCGGGTGCGGTCCCACCAGTGGTACTCCTTCATCGTACCCTTCATGACTTCCGGGTGGAGTCGGATGCGGCGGAAAAGGTCAGAAGTCCCACACTTGGCTACGCCAGCCACATAGAAGTATGGGATGCAGCGCAGTGTTCTCACGTCCCCAGGCTTGTCGATCCAGCAAGGGTTCTTGCTGTTCGGTAGGTACCTCTTAGGTTCCTTGAAGTTGTAGAAATAAAAGCTAAAATTATTCTTGGTAAGCAGTTTGTCAGAAATCCCCCAAACAAAACAGACGGTTGAAAACACATGGGTCCTACGGTGAAGTATCCATTTTTTTTTTTGTAATTGTTGCCTCATCACCCTTCGCTGAATATTAATCATTAGTACATTTTGAAAACTGGTCTACCAATATGGCGTCTGAAGAAGTCAGGATCGTTCAAAGTACGTCACACAGAAACCCCTGAGGTGTCCAAGTCAGTTTTAAGATCCCCAAACATGAGTAAACTACAGTAAATGCAAACAATCCCTACTATCATGGGGTAGAATCCCTTCCTGTTGCCCGTAGTCTGCGCAGCACACGGCGGGAAGAAAGGGCGATCACCCACGAACTCGTCTTTCGTGTGATAGGTTATCGATCTTTGACATGACCTCAAATACCACTCGGGATAACTGTAGCCCAGCCTGAAACGATACAGTGTCAATTTGTTCTCCAAGATGAGAAAAGTGAGGAAGTTTTAAAACAGTTTCAATTAGCTAGAGAGCAGAAAAAAGTTCTTCACAAACACGGCCACAAAAANNAAAAAAAAAAAAAAAAAAAGAAAAAAAAAAAAATAATAATAATAAATTAAGGACAAGAAAAACAAGTGCAACGACCAAAACTAGCGAAAATTTAAAAATCCCTAAACAAAACGGAATGACAACAACAGCAACAACAACAACAACAACAAAAGAAGGAAAAAACAACACACACACACACACACACGAACCTAAAAGAAGTGTCCAGTAAATATTTTCATACTTTATTTTCTCCGGCTTTTGGGTGACATTCTCTTCTGGTTGGCGGAAGGCGTTCTTTCTGGACGGCTGGTCATCAGGACGCTTTGGTGCTGACGGAGGGTTTGTCGGGTAGTGAAATTTTTTGGTGGCTGTTACTAGGCTATCCATGGACTCTGTTGTTGTCTGTGGCCATTCTTCTTCTATTGTTAATCTGAAAAAAATAAAGGGACTTAAAAAAAGGACAGCAATGGCATACACAGAGAGAATGTGAGAGATTATTGTTTCAAGATCATGTCTCCAGCAAGGGACAGAAAGAGAAAGAAGAGAGAGAGTCAGACTAAAACGTGGAATGACCATCTGGATACTAACAGAAGGATTTGTAATTTTTTTCCTGATAGTCATTAGCGCATAAGCAATTAAAATTAAAAGAAATAAGGCCTGAGAATCTTTTCAGTGGTAGAAATACGATGAATACATGTTAGCGACTGGTAAGTAAATGTCTGAAATGAATGCACAAGCAACTTGCAGAGTTTTGTAACTTGCAAAATGAGAAGGAATCAGTGTGGAGCAGATATGGAGGGCACTCCTGGTACTGCTGTCAGAGAACCTCCTGACAGAACTGTCTCATGACATGACTGACACAACTGTCACCCTCGTGACACTGAAGACAGTCAACGTATCATGGCGCAGATATACACCTTAACAAGCTTCTCATCAACATTCTATTCACCTTTGTACGAGAAACCCATTCACGGAAACCACAACACACGAAAGAGAGAAGAAGAGGGTGAGGGAAGGAGTGAGGGAAGGAAGGAGAAATTCTTTCACCTCTCAGACTGAAGGAAGAAAGAAGGTGACAGCATTTTCTAACCTGTTTGTCTGCACGCTGGTGCTTTTGATGGAGACAAGAATAAACAGAACCAGTCCTGTCATGATGGAGAATAAAAAGATCCTTATATACGTGAAGGTCCCCACTCGCTTCATGGTGACAGATGCCCGCTGTTTAGATTCCAGTCTGCAGTAAACAAAATAAAGTTTGTACATAAACAATCCACTCAAAACCCGAGTGCAACTGTTCGCAGTCTCCTCACAAACAAACAAACATCATTAAGATGATGTAGAGAACAACAAACGTATTAATGTCATGTAGGAATTATTCTAACTTAAGAAACATGTGGATGCATCATTTCTAATTAAAATCTATTGTGAAAGTATCAGACAGGAACTCTGGTCATAATTTTTAAACTAGGTTTAATAGACTAGCAATGTACTTTCCGTTTTATAGAATTCTCAGCACCATAGCGATAAATACTTCGTGGATAATTTCCAAAAGATGCAGTTCGTAAAAATTAGACATTCAAAGACGAAATCGTGCATCTTGGTAAAAATGTGTTTATCTCTAACTCGACATGTAGATGTTATTTCAGTCTCCTTTCCTCAAAGCTGATGAAAGAACAGATGTACTACACCAGGATCTGAGTAGATGTCATCATCAAAACTAGCGAACAAAGTGGACAATAAAACTTTCTTGCACAATAAAAAAAGATACTTTGATAAAGCTTTAAAAAGAAACATTTTAAAGACAGTGTCGCAAACCAAATCGTCTTTTTCATCTATTATTACTGATCTGAGGGAGGAGAAGGAGGAGGAGGAGAGGAAGAATACTAAGAAGAAGAAGAAAAAGAAAAAAGAAGAAAACGTAAAACAGAAGCACAAAACAAAAGAAAAAAAAAGAAGGAAGAAAGACCCGAAAGAAAGAGGAAAATGTTAAAGAGCTTGCAAGACAGACAGAAAGAAAGAAAGAAAGAAAGAAAGAAAGAAAGACAAAAAGAAAGACACAAAGAAAACAGGAAGAAATAAAGATCTATAGAGTTAGAGGACTCAAAGAACAATTTAAAGAATAATGCGTTGCTGGAAACTTAAAAAAGTAAAGGATTAATTAAAAAGGCAAGTTTTCTTATCAACTTACCTGACACAAAGCGACGTAAAGATGACCCAGTTTGATTAGATGTGGAGCGAGCTCCCCCTACAGGTAACGCCGAGACAAGGTAGTGGTCAGGAGGAAAGGACGACAATACAGCATCACGTTCAATAAAAAGTCCCCCCTCCCCCACCCACCCATGTTTCCATGGAAACATGTGACTGCACCATCAATAGTTTATTCTCCGCGCGGCACAGATGATGTGGAGGGAGCGTCGAGCTTATTTCAATGTAAATAACGTGCACAGACAACACCTGAGGCTGTTGGATCTTCTGGTCATTGGATTGTTGTTAGAAGTCAACTGTCCAGTCTTTTTATTTATTTATTTATTTATTTTGGGGGGGAGTCTCTGACGTTCAATGAGAATATTTGAACCCAGTTTACACTCGATGCAATAAACTTGACTAACAGCTACTTTGTGTCATTCAATTCTTTGACAATAAATCATCAAGAGGTGGGATGGCAACAGTCACGTGACACGTATTAATCACGTTTGTCCTCAAGAAACATAGAGAGGATTTAAATCACAGGATATATTTCTGTTAAAGATACACTATACTATTAACTAAAAGTTTAGAGCACCAGGGATGGGTTGATGCGAGGCCGTAAGTCAGACTTGACGTGGACATGGTCGTCGTACATATCATCATCGATGTCGTTGCCGGAGTTTTCATACTACTCTGTTGAGCGTACAATTGTCTCAGACTCACACACATACAGAGTCTAATTCACATTTTGATGACACATTGTACGGATCATCATCATCATCATCATTAGTACTACGATAAGTATTTTGACTAAACTTTTGCACACGGCAAGTTCTCCAGCCAATTTCAGAAGTAGATCGGCGCAGTTGATCATCTACGTTGTTGGCAGATCGATAGTAAACGATCCGTCACATTGATGATGAAAATAATTAAGGGCTGATAAGCTGCTGGCAACAAGGTGGCGACAGTTGGGGGCCTGGAGGTGACAGGCGAGTCAAGTACGGAGGGCGGCCATAGCTGTCCACGTGATAAGTGAGTGCCAACAACACACCCGTCCTGAATCATCAATGACATACTCTTCATCATCGATCTCATTATCGCCGTCCTCATGGACAGCGTCGTCATACTTATCATCTTCGATGTCGTCGCCGGTTTTTTTTTCCATACTAATTAGTTGAGGTTATAATTAAGACTTAAAAACACACATACATAGAAGCACTCGTACACACATCACAACGCATACACTCACACATACACACATTCAAAGCTCCATCTACAAATACATGTACTAGCAAATATACACAAGCATTTCACACACACACACACATTCATCTTCACCTATGGATTCGTCAGACATTAGTTGTCCCAGTCCTCTATGTTAACATCCACAAAGCACAACCACGTGACTCCACAGGAGTTATCACTGCGAATTTTCATGAAATAACAAATCATGAAATCGAGGAAAGGTAGAGAAGGCAATGTGATTTTTTGCACTGTGTCCTCGAGTCTTGAAGATTTATTTTCACAAAAGAACCACAAGAATAATTAATTTTAATAATTCACTTGCCAACAGGCGATAGTCGTTTAATTAACTTTTTATTTGCTACCATTTAATTACAAAGAGAAATCAATGGTATCTATTAATAATAAGTATTGTGAACGATGCATAACCATTAAAAATATGAAATATGAATCACTGCTATTTTCGATCCTGTGTGTATGTGTGTGTGTGTTCTCGAGAGCACGTTCTGGACAGAGAGAAGGAGGAGAAAAAGAGAATAGAAGTGGGTGTGTGCATGTGGCGGGGAAACGGGACAAATACTTTCATTTTATTATGTAATTTATTATGAGGACTAAAGACACGGAAGAAGAAGATGCTGAAGAGGTACAAATAAAATATCCTCCCTCAGAAATAAAGAACAGGAATGGAAACATGTAAGTGAACAAAATGAATGATACTTTATTTTCTCTAACACTGGCCCATCAACCGGACTCAAATAAGCAAAGCATCCGGGCTTGTTGCATGGCTTATTTTAATGGAGATTTAAAGGGCGATTTTAATAAAGTAACAGCTTATGATTACTTAAATAACAGCTGGCATTTTGAACCAATTACACTTAAATATTCGCTTACTATTCGCGTCTAAAACACAGGTGCTCAACAATAATTGTTTTAATTGTCGAGGCCACCTTTCTTGTCCTATGATACCTCCTAATTCAGGAATTAAGGTTGGTCTGGTGGCCTCCATGAACAGCCCAGAGCCCTGTTTCAGACAAGATTCTTTTGAAATCCAAAAGTTTGAAGAGAGTCGATTCAAAACATCAGACCTGTGATTTCACCCTAACCTTGCCTTGCTATTAGAAATACAGGGTCTCCACAACTCTAACCCCCAGCAAGAAATTCTCTTTTTTTTCAAAGGTTATCGTTCAAGATGCTGCTTTAAGAAAAGCTTTGGACTTATTTTTCATGATTTACACATTATTAGACAATAATTGTAGTAAATATAAAAACATTAATTAAAAGTTTATCTTCATGTGTCAGCAGGCAAGTGAATTATTCAAATTTGTGTTGTTATTTTGTGCAACAACCATCATGAAGACATGCAGAACTCGCACTATTTCCTTTTGAAGGAGAAATTCTCAAAACAGGTTGAAGGACTTTGCAATTTCTATTGGTTATAACTTTGCAATATCAGTATTCATAATTCCTTGATTTCTCTTAATGTAGTCTTTGTTTAAACACGAAATTAATGGCAGTAAATACAGTTTAATCAAACAGCTACATCCATGTCTACCCAAACATCAAAACTGATGATGTTCATTTGTGTTACTAGGCAACGTCTAAGACCCTTTCAGAGTCTGTTACAGACCGGACACAAGAGATTCTCCGAGTTGAATCTTGTCCTCTCTCGAAGGCATGAAACATGTTAAACAATGCAAGGACTACGACTCCAGATTGATGATTTAGGCGGGAAAAATAATTGAGGACTGGGCAGATGTTTTGTCAAAGGAGAGGCAGCTGCTGCGCACAGATGGAGTTTATTGAGATGCGATTTGGAGAAGCACAACAAGCGTTGACGATTAATTAAATGCTGGGACTTATTGACTGAGGCCCACACCGTGTGGCCAGATACACTGAAAACCTAGACTTATATGAATGTACCAATTGCTAACCTGATGTTGTGTTTGTGAAAGAAGATTTGTCAGCCAGATGTAGGTGAGCGAATGGTGTTACCGAGGCACACACTCATTATGTAGGGATGCGTTTGGCATATGAACACGAAGTTCATGTGATGTTTTAATATTTCTAATACGCACACAAATTTCTCATAAGTAGACTATGACCATTAAATATAAATTCGCTTTTAGCACCATCAACATGAAAAACCCTTAAACAACTTTTCATTGTTTTGGTCAAGCTGTTTTCCTCTTGTACATGCATGTACACGTGTACGCACAATCACATCCATTCACTCAACCCTCTCCTTCATCCACACACGCTGACACCCCAACTACCCTTATATAGACACATATACACACACTCTCTCAAAAAATAATATCACCTAGCGATACTGGTTCCATAATATGAACATAAACAGTTCCTATCACCGGGTGTCTGTTGTAATCTCGTTAGGCAACGTATTACTTACATGTGAACAAACCTGCTGCACCGCTAGTCGTATGTAAGTGTAGCCCGACATATGTATGTGCAATACATTAATACTTGATTATGAGAATAAGCAACTTTTGTAAACACTTTCTGTGATATCTGCACAAAATGATCTTATGATCACCCAACGACACTTTTCTCACATCGTTAAGCGACACAATGTAGATAGAAAATATATATAAAGACGCTCGTAGGTGTGAACAATCAAATAAACTGAGCATAAGACAATAACACTTCAATTAAACAAGGAATAATAATAAGTTTTTAAAAAGATTTTGTTTTCTTATCTTTCGGTTCATCTCAATTATTCTTGCAAATAAGCGCACACCCACACACCCACACACCCACACACCCACACACTCTACCAACAACACCTCAATCACTTCATAAAGCCACAATCCTGGTGTGACTGCCAGGACTAATAAACCTGTTTCACCACCCTTAATTAACCGATTACATCTTGTCGATCGGGTGTTAGAAGGCGGGGTACACACGATGGTGAGGAGAGAAGTCTATAGTAATCGCTCCCCACCCGTTTGAACGCCTTCGCCATACCCTGATTTGCACGTCATGCAGGCAGGTAGGCAACCACAATGACTGTCATGTGAGGAGGCAGTCAGGAAGCATATGGGAAACAGACAGGAAATCAGGTAAACTGCTCAGCAGTCACGCAGGCACGCTAGCAGACAGACAGGTTACGGACATGAGAAGCGACGGATGGGTATGAGGGGTTTAAAGGGAGAGAATGGGCAACTTATTTCGTTTTTTATTTTTTATTTTTTTTTATATATATTTCTTACATATTTTTTCTTTGAATGGGCAACTTATTTACAAGACAGACTTGTAGAAAGGTTAACAGAAGAAGAAGAAGGATGTGACACAAGATAATAGACACACTAGATAGGAATCGAGATATAAACACACGCATGCACGTACACGCAAACAAAGGGATAATCATGATTTCAGATAGAGCTAAGCACAAGATAAAAATAAATAAACGTGTGTGTATATATATACAAATGAAATCCAAGTGAAAATGTAATGTTGATACTTTATTTGAAGACTTGAACCAAATCCAGAACAGCCTCCTACAAAGGTCACCCCCGCATCGACCATCGACCTACACAGGGACACAAGGCAGGTTGGTGCGACTTGGATCCTGTTTATCAACAGCAAACTGCGAATAACTTCTGTCACCTATATAGTCGTCCGCCTGCAGTGGCCTCCCCTTCCGCTGCTCTCTAGTTTTCTTCCGACCGAGAAGTTACCCGTCCTGCGGGCTTCTGTGCGCCATTAAGAGCTCCCCCCTCCGACTTGCTGATTGGAAGAAAACTTTGCCATCGCCACAGTTTCAGCTGATTTTCGATTCATCAAGGTAAGCGATTTGTGATGTACATGATGTCTTTACCAAAGTAAGGTATAGTCACGTGACGTGCTTACCAGAGGGATTTTGTGACGTGGGTGAACTTCTTTATGGATCGAAAAATTTAGCGATGCTTCGTTAAACAAGACATCCACTCCGGCATTGATGAAGCTTTAGGACAATGCCAGAGAAACATTCACTACAGCAAAATCGCTGATGGCTCAATTACTCATCTCAAAGGAATATTAGTTTTATTGAGAGACTCCAGACTCGTGGAGTCAGTCGTCTCTGGTCGTAGCAACATCATCCAATGTTGAGGCTTTCCTCAGGTTGTGAAGGTGCCACCGAAGAGGATGTACTCGATGTTCCCACGTTACCTCGTCGTCATTACGACCATCTCCATCTTCCTTGTCCTCATCAACATTCATCTGGAGGGAAGCATGACCCACAAACCACGCGCAGTCTCCGAGGTGTATCACCCGCTTGGGTTTGTATTGACCGTTCAGTATCAGTAGTAACAGCTGCTAAAGTGACATCAAACTCATGTCTGTGAGCTATTACACTTGTTGTTATTCTACTCACGATCTTTTTGATTGATAAATAAGTAAAGACTAGTTTTCTAAAATTTGGATAAAGCTAAAGTGCAAGATACTACTTTCCCCAGTTCTGGGTAAATACCTCTATCCGTTCTCGAGCTGCACCCGTATACATCCCAACATACATAGAAAGACATCAGACTCGTGACGTCAAATTTGTACACAGTTCTCTGTAACATATGGTCCCAGCACTACCATTGTCTGAGGCCTTAACAACATAAGTGTACCTATGTACCATCATGATGTCTGTGAAGCTGAACTCTTTCTGTAAACAGTTTACAGGAGCGTTGTTAACCAGAAACGTTCATGATTAACCTGCTTCCTGCCAACATCAACAACACACATCCGCCCTCTAGTCTCTGTAACCATGGGAACTGGTTGGATTTATTAGGGAAGGCACAAAGTGGTTGAAGGAGAAGTCACACTCAGGCCCGCCGAAACACTTAATTTTACATTGTTCTTATCTTTAAATATAAATGCTGACATCTTGCTTTTGTTTGTGATCCTGTTGATGTGATTCTCTAGGCTTGCGGCTGATGTGATGACGTCAGAGAAGATGGCGATTCCGAACCTTATGCGGAAGTTACCTGATATTAGTAAACACAGGTAGGTTGACAAAATTGACAAAATAACTTTATTAATCCTGAAGGGCAATGACAAGTAAGATTTATTGGCGCTCGTGCACCAGCAATATATAGATGAGCACATGAGACTCATTGATAAAACTCAACTGTAAAAATTCTGTCAAATAAAGATGGATGAGATAAATCATGATTTGTAAACGAATTGACAACTTGGTCTTATTGTCTTGATCACAGGTCTGACAATAAAAGGAGGGAAAACAGCGAACAGGCTTAGTAAGTAAGTGGTGAGTCGTGTTCACCTGCAATGTGTGTAGTGTTGATGTTCATATTTCTGCGTTTTACATGTTAACTTATTACAGTGAACACTTCCCACCATGCTGTACTCCTTACATGATGTCTGGTGTACACCTAGTTTCTGTAAAACACAGACATCATACATACATTGTACAACTTACACCCACCTTTAGTGAGCACATCAGCGGCTTGCTCAGTGCTTTGTTTGATGTTTATTAATTAGCACACACACTAAACACACGTTCACATGTTTTAACACCGACTTTTCTTTTGCAGTAAAGAAGCGGTGACTCCAAAACGTCCCCCATTGCGAAAGGACTCGTAAGATTTTTTAAAAAAAGAATTCCTCCCTTACCTTTAATTATTTACTGTAATATTCGGTCACCGTTACATGATAACATAATGATTAATCCCTAGCGGCTTTCATTCCAGTTGTGAGCAAACAATCCTAGCTGAAAGACAATATATTATTTGTTAATCTTGTTATCAAAATATTCTATAAATATATTTTCAGCAGAAGATAATCGCAGCTAAGTCCATTTCTTTCAGCGATATTTATCCCCCCTGGTGGCTGCAGTCGTATCCGCAGTCAGCCGTGTCCAGCCGCCGAGGGGTGTTCACTGGGGATGAGCCCCTGTTCCCGCCATGCCCCGAGAGAAGGACCGGCAAGTTCAAAGACACTTACGTCAGGGAGGTAATGAGGTACATTTCGCTTCTTTGGTTAACTCCCTTTGTGGTTTGTCGTTGATGTCTAAGTGATGCTGAGAAATGAGAGATGAAACGCACTGGTGCATAATAGGTAAGAAGTATTTACTTAAATAAGTAAAAGGATGTCAACTTACAAAAGAAAAGTAAGGTTAGAAAACGAACAGGTGTGTAGTCACGTGACCACAAGCAATTACTTTGGATCGTTCATGAACGCGGATGTCACGACAGCAAAACGGTTAGCTCTCTTTAAAAAAGGGCAGAAGTCACAATTATGGTCTTGAATTTGTCTGAAAGGAACCCCGACAGTACCTTAACAGCACCAAGAATCCATGCTGGTACGACAACTCCACGTACCCGAACCTGCTTTGTCTCCCTTACTTCTACGTGGCTGGCGTTGCCAAGTCGGGTACGTCTGACCTTTTTCGCCGCATTGCCCTCCACCCGGACGTCATGGAAGGCATGAAGAAAGAATATCACTGGTGGGACTATGGCCGGTACATGGAAGGAGGTTTGTACACGACCCATCATATGGTGACACAAGAGTTCACGTGATGCGTGATTTGTAACTTACACACACACACCCGACTATATGAAGTTTAAACATTTCTCAGATTATACAAAGTGAGAAATGTGACGGTTTAATAATATCAAATATTTTAATTAGTGATATTCATCGTTGTGATAAAAATAGCCGTCTCATACTTCCTGTCTGCACTAAGCTTCTCACGAATGAAATGGGATCAACTTAGAAAATATTCCGGTTGTTTACTTCCAACAGGCAACATACCCCTCGCGGATTACGCAAGAATGGTTACCGGAGAACAGGGTTCAAAGACTGTCGAAAGTGAAATTTTGACGAAAGGAACATCAGATAAAATATTTGGTGAGCAATATTTTTTTGTGTAAATATGGACAGAACAGCGTATGAACATTCTTTGTTGTTATTGTATGTACCTGTATATCAATATTATGTCATTATCGTCATTATACTATTTTTGTTATAATTACACCTTGATAACGATTTTGATTTTTTCTTTTTTTGTTTACTTAATCTCCGGGGACATTTTAAAATGATTTTTCTGTCAGATGACTTGTAGAGGGACGGTTGTACGTGGGACGGTAACAGACGTGATAATGCAAGAGATGCCTCAGCTGTTAACCAAGGGTCGGGTGGGTTCGTAGGTGGGTGGTGGTGTGGTGCACACTGACATTAATTGTGTCAGACGTTACAGACGACTGCGTCTGCAAGCTCTGGTGATGATCAATACGATGTGGCTGACTCAAATTGTAATGAGAGCAATATTTTAACGGAAATCACTGGCCTACAATCACAGGTGACAGATCGACATCCATTTTTCGGGACGTCCACCGCTGGAGGTTTCTCGATGGCAACCGAGGTTGTCAAGAACCGCGTGTTTTGATTGGGCACCACATTCGGCACGTGACCCCTATGGCACGAATAATTCTTTCCTTTCGTCATCCCACATACAGGTTAGTTACCATGGATGGTTAATGATTAAGATCTCACTTCTTGAGGTAAAAGTTTGGTAAAGCAGCGCCTACACGTTAAATATTTGGGAGAACATGTGAAGATTATGATCTTACCTGTCATAAGAGACCTTATAGTTGTGTCTTTGCATGTAAAGAATGGCACCACAATTCCCCATTAAACATTCGATATATAATAGTACACGTAGTCGCTTGCGGAAATGACGCAGAACAAATCGATGGAAGGAACATGAAATGTCCGGACAACGGTCTGCAACAGGGAAGAGGAGTAAAAAGAGAGAGAAAGAAAAGGATGCTCAGTCTAGATATATGCACTATATACAGGTTCTATGTGTGTACGTATATAAATTTGTGTATGTGTGTATATGTGAAGTGTGTGATGTGAGCGCGCATACTTGTAAAAATGGTCTGATGGTCAACAGACTTTACTCTCGATTCCTGGCGCGCATCCCGGAGCTCAAGCGAGGCAGCTCAGTCACGTTCCACAAGCTGGTGGTGAAGGCAGTGAGACTGTACAGGGACTGCTTCGCACGCTTGTCCTTGCGGCACTGCGCCTACAACGAAACACTGTTCGAGTCCACAGGGGTGAGTCAGGGTGACCTGCAGGGTCCTCTCTGTCACGAACGCCTTAGTAACGCCCCTTCCCATTGGTTGTTGTCTTCGCGATGTAAGCGTCTCTAAGAAGGTTGGTGAAGTCACGGTTTGTTGTTAGTAACGCCCCTTCCCATTGGTTGTTGTCTTCACGATGTAAGCGTCTCTAAGAAGGTTGGTGAAGTCACGGTTTGTTGGTAGTTTTGCATCTTGTTAAAGAGTTATTAACAAACAACATTTTGGACCAGTATTTTTCAAATTACATTTTTCAGCTCAGTTATTAAAATTGCTTTTATAGTCTTTGAAAGACGATTCGTTCAATGTTTTGTTGACGATTGAACGACTGTGAACAACACGGTTATTTCTGCTCAGGTTCGGCTTGTAGGAGGGATGTACTCCATCTTCCTGGAGGACTGGCTGAGGATTTTCCCACGGAGTCACATTTATGTCATGCGTTACGAAGACTATGCAACGGACATGTTGACAGAAATCAACAAAATCTACGCCTTTCTACATCTAGGTCAGCGTGACACACTTTTAAAACTTCATCCTCGGAAACAGATGATTACAACCTGTTTTCAGTTGTTATATAAAAAAAAGGACACACACACACACACACACTGGATACAACACTTCCATTGTACGTCCTTCAATCCATCCTTATATCTCAATGATATCTTTCTGTGTCTGTCTGTACATCTGTCAAAGATTCCCCCCACAGTCCATCTTCCCATCCCTCGCTCATCCAGCACTAACTCCTCTCTCTCTTCTCGCAGCGAAGCTGAACGGAACTGTCATGAAAGGAGTCCTTGACGACGTGAAGCTGAAGGCGGGGATCCTCTACGAGAAAGTCGGACCGATGATGCCGGAGACGATGGACATTCTCAACGACTTTTATGAGCCGTTCATGGAGAACCTGGCCGACATTCTTCAGGACGAGCGGTTCTTGTGGCGCGACATGGAAATACCGTGACCTATGACCCCAGAACAATTTGCAGGATTGAACTTTGAACTTAGGAATAAATGTGCGTGGTTGATGGAAAGACTTGACGAGTCTTGAGTTATTTACTAGCACAAATGCTGTCTGTTGGTTTGTGTGCGTGTGCTGAACACATTATAGTTAAATTATTTTGTTACGTCTACTGTTTTCGGTTTGTTTGTGACTTCAGATAAATAAAAAAATATTTACCCAACAGCAAAGACTGAACCAAAGTGATTGACATACACATATAGACGAAAACGCACCAAATCGTCTGCTCACATTGTACACACACAAATATACAATAAAGCAAGCAAACAAGCACACACACACATATGCATGCGCATATATAGAGAAGAACATGCTGATATTAATCATGTGCAAAGCTGTGGCTTTTTTTATTACATGATGGAAGTAGTCCTCGGGGACCCCAGCAGTTACAATACAGAATGACATATAGACAAGAACTGTTGACAAAGTCTATTACAAAGCCAAGCCTCCTGCGAGCAGTTGAGAGGCAGCTGTGTCACACCCAGCAATCGAACAGTAGATTAAAGAATGCTAACAACATATTTTTAATCGAGCTTTTACATCATAATTAAATAATTTCACCGCCTCGTCGAGTGAACTATGACTGGAAGAACGTGTCTCGCTGTAGGGTAGGAAGGGCGCCACAAAATACATCTATCAATGACAAAATACACTGCAATCACATGATGTTGATAAGTACAATACAGATTAGACTTCACTGTGACGAATCCAGAAAAATTCTGGACTAAAGAGAATACAAAGGGAGACAATGTTATTGTCAATAAAACGTTGGAATCACTTCCGGTCAGAATCTGGTGCGAGTTTTAGTTCACAAACAACAATGATACTCTTTGCCTCCCACAACCCCATCCTCCCCACCAAAAGACTGTCTGTATTATTATACTATATTATTATTTATTCCTTCAGAGTTTCTTTGTGGATAGATTACATTAAAACATGAAGACATCACCTCTTCACATAAATCACCGGTTAAACTTCTGGGGCCGTATTCACGGAGTGAGGATAAGTCGTTGTCTCGGGGATAGCAAACAGGGAAGTGTCCTGTCTCCAATGTTAACAGTACGAAATCGCTTTTAGGTGGAAGCACGTTTCCCTCCCAAAATCAACAACAACAAACTCTCTGTAGTTATAAAGCGATACCCAGACCTTGCGGAACCATTGTTACAATGTAGTGGAAACGATTTTCTGGGAGAAAAAAATAACATAAAGCAGTCAGTCGTAACTAAGGAGACGAGAAGTTTTTCCTTGATTTCCCCATTTTGCCAGTCCTCCCCACCCCGGGTAACGGCTTACCTTCACTACGGCCCCTAAAACACAAACCACAGTCTGTATGCATCATGAATGATCAAGCCACAGAAATCGTTTGTCGTTGAGGATTTCAGCAAACTTGTGGATGAATGGTTCATAAAACTGGTTTAGTATGGCGGCTGTTTCAGGGAGCATTGGCCCGATCTTGTCGTACATGTTCCCGACATTGGCTTCTTCATTGTCTGCCACAGCCTGCAGCTGAGTGTCATTCAGTGGAGCTGGGGGACAGAAGATTGAAAGCTTTATTTTACTTTGTGTTCACTAGTCGTAATCGTCAAATATTTTCAATGAAGAAAGTATAAAGACAATATAAAGTTTGGGAAAAAGAACAGTTAAGGTGGTTACAGAAGCTTTAAAGACCTACCTAAGTCTAAAAACTCGAATAATTGCCGCATCTTTCCTTTGACATCAGTGGCGTAGTCTTCGTAGCGCATGATGAACATCTGTTCTCGGGGAAATATGCGGAGCCAGTCAACCATGAAGATAGGGTACATGCCTTCTAACAGACGAGTCTGCGATGCAGGAGACAAACATTCTCAAGAATCGTATTCTTCGACTCATATATTAATTATTTATGGCTACAAAGGATAATTGTTTTCTCACAAAGTAATCGCTTAGAAGTTCTTATGCCACATCCGCAAACAACTTACACTCCTTCACCTCACTCGCTCACTCACTCGCTCACTCACTCACTCACTCACTCACTCACTCACTCACTCACTCACTCACTCACTCACTCACTCACTCACTCGCTCGCTCACTCACTCACTCACTCACTCACTCACTCACTCACTCACTCACTCACTCAACGCTTACGGTGACGTCTTGAAAGAGTGACGTGTTGTAAGCACATTGCCGGATGGACCATCGGGCAAAGCAGTCCTTGTACTTCCTCACCCCGTCGACTACAAACTTGTGGAAATCCTGCGCAGTCGCCCTCTTCAAAAAGGGAACACGGGGGATGCGCGAGCAAAACCGGGAATAAAGTCTGAAAAATTGATAAACTTTTATTTCTATACATTCTCGAAACATGCTGAAAATTTGAATCTGAATGAGTGTTCTTTCAACAGATGGAGAAAGTACACTTTGTGATGATATTACAAACATTTAATTGCTGCTTTCTATGTCGAGCTACTACAATTATCTTTATTGTAAAACTGATTATTATTACCTGGTATCTAAGAAACGGACTTAAGACAAAGATGTTATTCTAACTTGGGTTAACAATACCGTGATGGTCAGTGGGATTGAAATTTAAGAGTTAGTTTTTCATGATTATGAAACATTTTTGGATTGATGGATGGAGTGAGTTTACTGTAAATACAAGAGAAGGAGATTTGTGGAAATGTGATCACTAACAAAATACACTTTTTTTGAGTACAAAATAAGCCAAAAACACTCTGATTGTCACCTTGGTGTGGGATGTCGGAAAGTAAAAATGAGCTTTGCTGGAGGCCAGAAATGACGGATGTGCTGCCCCACAACCACCCGGGGTTCCCTGCACCCTTGGTTTCCTTCCAGAAAATGCCAGTAGTGGACATCCCACAGGTATGAAGGAGATCCATCACCTAAAAACACATCCTTTGATGTATAGATGCATCCGTCCTCACATAGATGCTATCTTTTATTACTATAAAATGTATGTTAATGACAGAAGGTCCTCTTGCTTGACGAAGGCTTCTGGTTCTTTCTCAAAGCCGATGTTCGATGCCTTACCATACCAAACAAGCGATGACAGGTAAAGAAGGATTGAACCTTACCGAATACTTTATGTGAATATCCTTGCTGTCTGAGGTCATCAGATACTCGATCTATTTCCACTCCAGTCACCTTGTCCAGGTATTCATAAAAGGATTCAGCATCTGTGAATGATGAATGTTAGAGGCGTGAATGAGAGTGAGATGGAGGGTGAGGTATTATGAAGTACGATACAGCGGATATTGTTACACAAGCTAAGGTAGCACCCTACTCTGTTACAAAATCAGTCAAGAAATTCTGACACGATGGGAGTAGACTTTTAACTTGTAAAAAGCTCGATTTAAGAATATAAATGAACCACAGACTATTGGTGATAAACAAAAGGCATCGTATTTGTGTAGCAGAAGCCATTAACCTGTTTTTCATCCATCTCTCTCTCTTTCACACACACACACAGATGTGTATCATGCATTCCCCTCCCTTATTATGTTTGTCCTGGACCTGGTCAGAGACTGCACCAACCTTTTGCTTTTCTCTCGGCCTCCTCGGGGTCAATGTTCCCGAACCTTCCTCGCTCCCACCAGTGGTACTCCTTGGACGTACCCTGCATGACGTCAGGGTGAAGTCTCAGTCGCCTGTCGATCAGGAACATTAGTCTGGAATTTTCTTTCTTTCTTTCTTTCTTTCTTTCTTTCTTTCTTTCTTTCTTTCTTTCTTTCTTTCTTTCTTTCTCTCTCTCTCTCTCTCTCTCTCTCTCTCTCTTTCTTTCTTTCTTTCTTTCTTTCTTTTACTTTTGATGTCTGTTCACATTGGCAACCATTTCGTTTCTTTCTATGTTTTGATTTTTTGTTTGTCTGCTGTACTTTGTCTTTTATTTTGTCAGTCTTTGCTTTTTTCCAGTTCCATAGTTTTTGGGATCTTTAATAATAATAATAATAATAATAATAATAATAATAATAATAATAATAATAATAATAATAATAATAATAATAATAATACATTTTGATGAATACCTACTTCCCTTTCCTTTCTCTAGAAACCCGCCTACAAACATCCTACCCAGAGTAAGGTCAAGATTGTGAGTCATGTTGATGCATAGATATGATGATGTGATGGTGACGATGACATCTGTAATGAAGACCAGCGACGTTAAATAAGAATGAAGAATAAGTAGAAGATCAGGAACTGCTGTCTCACCTGAAGATGTCGGTGGTGCCACCTTTCGCCACACCTGGCACGTAGAAGTAAGGTGCGCACTTGAGCGTCTTGTCGTACCAGCAAGGGTTCTTGGTGTTGGGCAGAAACTGTCTGGGTTCCTGTATTGACAACAGACATGTTGTTTATGTTCAGACTGCAAGCCATTCTCGTTCACAATAAATAAACTGTTTTCTAGAACAATCAGTCATCGGTCAGCTGCGAGGAGACAATCCGGCATTGCAAGTCATTCAAACGATTCAGGGTGAAAAGAGATTAAATCAGATTAAATAAATATTATATATATATAGGTAGGATTGCTGAGTGGTTATAGCACCAAGGGCACGCTGGTTCAATGTCCACGTGGTCGAGTGATGTTTTTACAATCGAGCCAGCGGTAGGAAATGTGTCACTAGATCCGTAAGGGTTTGGGAAAGGAAAAGTGAGAGAGGAGATGGACAACATCCTCAAACAAAAAAAAGCTGGTTCTGATATAATGGGGGTCTTAGGTCGCTCACCCTTCACTCCCCACTCCACCTGAAACTGTGGTGGAGACCTACTTTTAAACTCAGGAATGGAAAAAAGAATCAATTAGGAAAGACAGAATGTGGAAGGCCATAAAAAGAAGACAGGGGGAAAAAGATGAAAAGAAATAAACTTAAAAACAAAAGTGATAAAGAAAGAGTAACGAAATAATGTAAAATATGATTTTTTTATGAAGGTTTAAAAATTCAACATTTCTTAAGTCACCGATTTTGCCAGGTTTGCCATAACAGAGACATTAACCAAGGCGAGATCACGTGACCTACGAGACTTGTTAATGGCCGCCAACAGCTTTTCCTCGCTGTTTACCTCGAACTGGAATGGGCGCCAGGGAGTTGAGATGGACTTCTTTGTACAAGACGGGAAGAGAGGCTTGTCGTCCACAAACTGGTCCTGCAGGCCGTACACAGCAGACCGTGACCACGACTTTTCAAAAGATTTGAAATGTTTGACCTCCACAAGGCTGCTCATGGCACAGAAATGACAGATTCATTTATTAAATAAATGTTATTATTATTTGTCAAATAAAGACAAAAAAAAAAGGACATTGTTTATCGTGCATACCACACATCTGAAAATCAATCAGCGCGGACTGTATTTAGCTAAAGGTGAATAATAAGACTGATAATAGCAAAACAACTCCAAATTGTTGATTTGTATAAAATTGAATAAAAGGAGTAAAAATCAGAAATGAAAAAAGAAGGAATTATGTTTCCCTAAGTCTGTTAATACATCAAAGCAGCCGACCTTGTAAACAATTGAAATAACAGAAGAAACAGAATGTCTGAGATGAGATTCGAACCCAGGAAACGTACCCTTGTTACTTTAGTTTAGCTATTGCTCCAATAGACCGCCTCCCAAAAAAGAAGACGAGTAATTAACCGAAGTGTTTTGGTCTAATGATCATTCAGATTTGTTTGGTTAAGAACAAGCTTTAGGAAAAAGACACTCGTCCTCCTGTTCCACCTAACTTTTATTAACGAAAAGAGAGGCGTATAGAGATAATAAACATAGGTACATTATGTGAATTGAGACAGTAAACAAAATTACATCATATGACATGTGCTGACACAATAATGACACATGTGACTTGTTGACAATGCACTTCACAATGCTTACTATCTACAGTCTGTTGATCAAGGACACATTGAGAAAAGGGAAAATGACAAAAACATTTACATCTGCTTACCTGTTTGAATTTTCTCCTTCCGGCGTTTCCGATGTTTTAAACTCAGCCTCTCTGAAACAGAGATATCCCAGAGAAAATCTGAGATAAGTACAACATTCGTTCTATTTAAACCTGTGTTCGTTGTCTTGCACGTGTGTTTATGTGTGTGCTCGCTTGCGGCATGGGTGTACTTGTGTGCACGTGTTTGTGTGAGGACATTTCTATTATCTGTGTGTGTGTGTGTGTGTGACTTTGTTATATATCTAGAGAGTACTTACTCCTTTACTTGTATTTTTTCCTGTGACAAAGCAGCCGTAGTTGCAATGAGTCTGAAAACAACATGGCTAGAATTAAAATAAAAATAAAAGGAGAAATAAATTAATTTATTTATATCTTAATTTAATGTAATTTAATTATATCTTAATATATAAGAAAGAATTGTTTGTAAATAATTGTAAGAAGACAACAGTGAGTGGTAACCGCTATCCTTTGGTCCTTTTCTTCGTCGAGCATCTGATGGCCAGACACGTCACATGTAACGTTCCATTACGTAGTTACACTTCTTTGAGCTTACTCATAGTTGTGTTACATGTTAGAAATATAACTCAAGGTGTTACATGTTTAAAGCCAGCTGGACAATAACTTCTTGTCGATGTCACCTCAGTAGCAGAGAAAGTAAATTTCTTTTCGCTTTTCAGAGAGTGTAAAGGACGGTGCAGCAAGAAGTCATCAGAGGTGGACGTCAAGAGTAGGTCAGTCTTTGACATCGTCATCAGGCAGGTGATTGTGGGTCAAAGGTCAGGTGGCTGCAGAACACTTACTTACTCGGTAGTTATTCCGACACCGACATGTTCCTTGACGGGTTCTTCGTGCACAGTGTAGTCAGTCTGGTAAGACAGAGCTGAGGAACTGAGGGTGAGAATGAGACAAAGACATGCCATGGCCACCGCCAGCACCACCACCACTTGGCGTTTGAAGAAACGCATTTTGTGACCAGTCAGCTGGAACGAATTGGACTAGGTTAAGTGCTGTGTGTGTGTGTGTAAAACAGAGAAAGAGCTTAAATGAAGAACAAAACCAGAGAAGGTCCACTATTAAAGAAACCAAATTTTTACCCCACGGTGAGTTCCCTTCGTCTCCATTAAATTGATTACATTGATTAAAATGATAAAGAAATATTATCAAAGTTATTTCAGGTACATAGTTTACAGGTGGAAGACAATTGAGTAGTAATATGGTGATACCTAAATGTTATTTTTCACGTGCAAAATAAAAAGAGAAGCTCCATTTCACTTGTTGAATGATGTGAACCGTCGGATTGTCATAATGTCCAAGACCATAGAAAGACATAGAATATCCAAGACATGTAACAGTTTCTAAAATTTATTTTTCCTTACATTCAAGTGTATTATACAAACTTCCATGCAGGTAAATTCTGATACGGTTTAAAATCTAAGCCCACCACCAAAAACAGAACATTTACGGATTGCGATTCTGACATTCCAGCAAAATTATCTATTCAATAGTATAAAGTCATTTCAGACAACTTGTACTTACGAAGTTGCAGGAGCAGGCACCAGACAAACTATTTGGCTACACCCAGTAAAATCGGCGTGCAAATCGTACTGTCTATATTTATATACACTAATTAGTATACAGATAAATTAGATTGGCTAATCATTTCAGAATCTGACCGGCGCTTGAACCGCTTAACAATGCAATCTACGGAATGTTCACAAAAAAATGCTTTGAGGTTGGTTAGATAGTGGACGAATCCATTCCGTGACGTGTGTGACACGTGCACAATTAATGAGTACACGAGTTTTTACAACAATGGATGTCGGGCGGTCGATACCTTTGTAGAAAAGCTTTGGTCGTAATCAGATTGTAATAATGATGGCGCTGAAGCTGATAAAGCTAATATCGATAAGACTAACTAAAGTGACAAGAATGGTCATGGTAAAATCAACGATGATGATGATGATGATGATGATGATGATGATGATGATGATGATGATGATGATGATGATGATGATGATGATGATGACGACGACGACGACGACGCACTTGAAATATGCTTATTTCTCCCAATCAAAGCTGCTGACATAATTCACGGAAAACAGCAAAACTGAATTGAAAAGCGTACGAAGACAGAATGTGCATGACGAAGGAAGCAAGCAAGAGAGAAAAAGAGAGAGAGAAAAAGATAGAAAGAGAGGGAGAGAAAGAAAGAAAGAGAGAAAGAGAGAAAGAGAGAGAGAAAGAGAGAAGATTAGTCATAAACAGAGAAGTATATCTAGATAACATCTATATATATATCACTTTTCTATCATAGCCCACATCTCTCCTTATGTCCTCTTGTCTAGCGAGTTCTTGTTGGTGGTGAGAAAGTGTAAGAAAGTGGTAGCAAGAGCAAAGAACGACTACTACATAGATGGTTCGCATATCAAGGGGGACAATGCTTCACGGGTGGCCAAAGTTCCGGGGTAGTGGTGGTGTCAAGTGAAAAGCTCGTTACAGGCGTGACAGCCATCTTGTCTCTGGATACTATATACTGAGCCAGTTGTCCTCCTTTCTAACTACCAAAGCCATTTTGGGGAAACCATCACATCGTAGGAATTTGCACTTTAGCCCCGCAATGATTTGCTCACAACAGGAGTGGTTGACCTCACGGCCCTCCTTGCCTCTTCGCATGGCCTGCGATCGCTATAAAAATATAAAAAGGCAAAAATCGACAAAGCTGGTAATTAATTGGCTAGTTAAATATGAGACACGGGTCGCTGGTACTTGTGTGTATTGAATTCTGGATTTAAAAAAAGCTCAGTGTGCGATGAGGTGGGTGGACAAGTGTGGTTGTCTTTAAGCCGGCGGCACAAGGGTTGTAAACCCACAGATGAATATCTCTTGACTGCTTGTAAACGAAATTTCCTCGTGTAATTAATAAAAGGCCTAATTTGCTTCCTCATTAAGTATAACATTAAGAAAAAGAGCAGGTGATAGTAACTGTGAAGGAGGTACAAAGGCGAAAGCTTTATGGTATGTTGTGTTCCTTATTTTATTGGTTCTAAGTCGTGGGAAGTGGAGGTTGAAGATTTCAATCAAACAAGAAATAAATGACAATTAACTGAGGTTTTTTTTAGATCAACGTTCATTATTAATATCTGTGTGCTTTTCTTTATTTATCTTATTTATTATTATTTTTAAAGCTCTTTGAGCTTGTCTTTGATGGTTGTGTAAAGTGCTAAATAAATTGACTACTACTACTAACTACTACTATCGCACGTCTATTGTTGACTTAAGGAATTTCATTGTGGTTGGGATATTAGTTAAATTTTAAGTGGTTAGTCGACACCTGGCAGTCTTCAACCTCGCGAACTGGTATAGGCAGACTGTCGGCAGGTCCCGGCAAAGATAGATGAGTCAGATGATGATGATGGTGCACCCTGATGATGATGATGGTTACACTTTGCTTAGTTTTTCATTTAAAATAATTGCCATGGATGATGACAAGTGCTATTCCAACATTTAGAAGTACCTTTAACACAAGAGTAAACTCGACTGAACGAAGCGATTGCCATCAAATATACCACCACCACCACCACTACTACTACTACTAGCTGATGACACTACTTCACTCTGACTCCTCCAACACGACAATGACAACACACCTCAACAACACAACATTCTGTCCTGTTTCAACGACTTTATTATGTGTTGGCATTGATAGAAGTATTGCCAAATCCGTTTGAAATTCTGTCCAAACACCAAGACACTACTTGGCTGTAAGTAATAGAAATGATTAGCCCGGATGACATCTCTGAGGTCATTTGACCTACGGGCTGTGTAGACACGTGCCATAGGTCACGTGATCATTTCAGCAGGACATGACGTCACACGCAGTGTATCTTAAAAGTTGACAAAAGCCCTTTATGAGTATTGTGTTTGTGAGTTCTTGTCAGTGGTTGTTGAATTAAGTAAATAACAGCCTTCATGCTGGGGAACTCATGTGTGTTGATACCAGACATCCATGTTGCGTATTTAGTTTTTGAACTCATACTTTGTTTCTTTGAGGATGTTTTGCTGCAATAATATATTTTCAAAAACTAAGGATGTCCATTTATTCATTTAGTTCAGTACCTGCTGTGGTTAATTTTGTTAATGTTTGGTCGTCCTTTATTTATTTAAATAAAGACGTCCTGAGATCTTTTATTTATCTAGTTATTTGGAATCTGTTACTCTCATGTCACAACTATATCCTTCCACAAAAATCTATCATCTTGCACCAGTTCCGCAAATCTGTGGATGAAGGGGTCGTAAAACTCGTTGAGAACAGCGATGGTCTCTGGCAGCATCAGACCCACCTCCTGGTACATCTTGCCGATGTTGACCGACGCTCGACTTGCCATTCGCTCCATCACCGCCGAGTCCAAGGGGGCTGTCAAGAGAGGTAACTCTAAGGCTTTAGGTCGTGAAGAATGGTTTCATAGCACTCAAACACAGAATAAAGGCATAATTACTCATTTAATTGAGTTTAGCATGTAGTCTTATTAACAGCGATAATTTTTGACAGTTTTAAAATTGTCCTGAAGCTTTTTGTCCTCGAACTTACCGACGCCGAGAAAAGCAAATATTCTGCGCATGTGCGACTCCACATCTTCGGAAAAATCTTCACTTCGGATGAACATAATTTGGTCCCGACGGAAGATGCGGAGCCAGTCCTCTATAAACACGGAGTACATGCCTTCGACAATTCGTACCTGCCAAGCAAGGAAACATGAATACATTAGAGTATATTGTCAGAAGTTGCAGCGACTTTAAATATGTAAATAAGTATACATGTGGTTGGCAAACAAGGACTGACCAACCCTACTCTGCCGACCTTGCTTACCGAAAGTACCTTAAGTACCTTGTCAGTCTCTGGTACTTGTAAGTCACCTCACCCGAGGACTAGTATCGGTTGAACAGCACAAATAAAATCTTAGGAATCATTCTGAATTGTAAAATTAATATGCGATGATTCCGTGCGTTGCCATTGGTTGTCATTGTAATTATTTATTGAATTCTAGCACGACAGTGAGGCCATACCACTGCTTCATCGTAGACCGTTAAGTTGTAGGCGCAACTGCGTACAGACGACTTCTTGAAGCAGTCTTTGTACACCTTAACCGCGTTGACCACAAAGTTGTGGAACATCTTCGGTGTAGCACCCTGGAAATCCGGAACACGCTTAATCCTCGATAAAAAACGTGAATACAACCTGGAAAACCAGGATGTACTGGTCAGTTACAGCTGTTACAGTGACAGTGTTACAGTCCTGCTTACATTACCTGAATTTAATTTTGTCTAAAAACATTACTGGACTGAAGATTCGAGAAGACAAGTAGAGTCTATACATGAAAATTTTTCATAATACCATTATAATTTTTTTTTATTCCAGCACAAAAGTAACACCTAACTCTTCTGAGATTTTGGCCGAGTTCTGCTTTTGTGCAATGATAATGTCCAGGATGGATTTATATCACAGAAAAAGTGTCTGGCTGCGATGAAATATGAGAATGAATTCCTCAGTGTGATATCTCCTGTGTGTCCTCAGATGCAAAGTGTCGGACTAGGAGGACTCGTCAGGGTCCTGAGAGCAGGTTCTGTTCTTTTGAGTGAATTGTCAGAATGGAGAAATTAGGGTCTAGAAAAAGAAATTGCCGTCATGAAGCAGGTTCTATACCTTTCAGTGGGGTGTCGGAATATTAGGAATATTTTGGCATCAGGGTAGGCGTGTGCAATGAAAGACCCTGTCACGATGCGCGGTTCACTACATCCCTCGTTGCCCTGGAACATTTGCCACTTGGAGTTTTCCCAGACATACGCCGGAGACCCATCACCTTGAATACAACAGGAAATGAAAAGGTAAAACAATATCAAATTTAACAAAAATAAATGAAAGAAAAAAGAAACATTTCTTAAAATAAGAAAGAAATAGGGAAAGAAACATTTAAAAAAGAACAAAAAATTAAGAATGATGGATAACGAAACACTCAAAGAAAGGTTTGAAAATTGTCAAAAAATAAGAAGACACCCACTGGGATAGATATTAAGTATGGATCAGTGAGTCAGGGAGTGGATGAGGTAGTGAGCGAGTCAGGGAGAGAAGGAATGAGGGAGGGAAGCAGTCACTTAACGAATAAAAACGAGAAAGAAAAAGAAAAAAAATACAACAAAGAGAAAGTTTCAGATAAACTGAAAAGATAAATAGGCACCAACACTAGAAGACTTCGTGACTAGACTTGGTTACCAATAATAAAGTCCGATTTTCCTGTTTTTCGGAGTTCACTTTCCAGTCTGGCTCTTTCTTCATCCAGCATCAGTAAGTTGCTGTACACTTCAAACTCTACTGGTTCTGTAACAACAGCAGGTACCACGCCGGAAAAAAATGGGGACAGTAAACTAAAAATCATGGCACCTTCTCGCTTTCTTCCTTTCTAGAACCCATGCGCTCTCTCACCCCCATTTTTTATGAATGAACATTTCTAGAATTTGTCTGGAATTTATTAAAATCTTCAGCGTGATCGGAAATAGCAAATAATAATAATATCTATTCATAAACGATCACTGATGTTAGTATTTAAATTGCTTTTGGTAAGGTAAAGGCTCTTCACACCAAAAGTCAGAAAATTATGAGAAAAAGATTGTGGAAGTTATTCTGGCTAGCAGCTGTTTTAACAAAGTGCACGTGTGTGAGTGTGTGTGAGTGTGAGTGTGAGTGTGTGTGAGTGCGTGCATGGTCACATGACTTTTCTCGCGCTCACCTCCGTTACGAATGTCCTCCTCATTGAATCGTAGTTCCATGGAGGCGCCGTACCTGAGTCTGTCCCACCTGAATCATAGAGAATTAGTCACCGGGCTTATTAACTGTCATCTCTTCCACCCTGTATCACAGAAAATGAAAGTCAACATTCGTAATCATCCTCATTATTTCTGCCCTGCATCACACCAATGAAAGTCAACAATCTTAAATCATCCTCCTCTATCACATCTTGTGTCACAGAAAATATCAAGTTTTAATTTCGCTTACCTGTATCACAGAGCCTAACAGTCATCGATCTGAATAACATTCAGAATACAAACATCAGAAAATCAAAGAAAGAATAAACAGAAAGAAATTAAATAGAGTAAGGAAATAAAGACATAATGAAGCATGGAAGTATATATATATTCCACTCTCTCTATATATATATATACCAGTGGTATTCCTTGAGCTGACCCCTAGCAATGTCCGGGTGTTCACGAATGCGGTGATAGAGGTCGGTAGTTCCACACTTCGGTATACCCGCCACATAAAAGTAAGGCAAACACCTCAACTTGTTCTTTGCGTCCTTCCAGCAAGGATTCTTAAGTCCAGGAATAAATTCCCCTACTTCTTCCTTTAGAAAATAAAAATAAATAAAAATATGTAAAACAAGAATTCTAAAATTAATTAAATTTCATCATAAAAACTTATTTAAAAAAATAGAAAATTATAAACACATTTACTCTAACGTTCCTATTATGGGAAATTAGGGACAAGTAAACCTGATATACACACAGATACATTAAGACCAATACAAACTCTCAAACATCTCATATCTCACAGATCGTACAGCAAATGTCCATGAACTTCTGAGAGAACTGACATCCACTTATCAAAAAATGGATTGTTTACACGCATTTTGATAAATGAGTACTAGCAAAAAAAGAGATAACAGTAAATTCAAACTGTTAAATGTTAAACGACGATCCGTTACAAAGATGTTAAAAAAACTGAAGCAGACGCACTAAGTAACCGAATGTTTTTTCTTGAAATTCTTTCTTGGCTTTCTCTGCATTCGGGCAAACAGGAAACAGAGGACCTGAACCAACAAAGTCCTCCTCGTGTCCATACGTCGGTGACATGACCACAGAGTCCGAATACCACTGGGGGTACACATAGCTGTTGAAGAACAAATTGTCAACAATCAACTTTTTTTGAAAAGAAATTCATTTGAACCAATCATCAGAGCATTGGGATATCACTCGCACAATTTATATTTACTTTTAAATACAGAACTGACTGCCACAAAGCATGTGCCAGAATGAGCACATCTGAAATATTCGGTGAAAACTTTGCGTTTTGTAAACATCTAACATAATTTATGTCATTATAGAAGAACCCAAACGTGCATAAGATTACATGAAATAGGGGAAAAAAATTGTGTAGGTTAGAATGATATTGAAAACGTGGATAATACAGGTATGGAGACTGATTACAATATATTATGCAGCAGAGATGCTTTAGCAAATAAGTTCGGTTTGTTTTGCTCACGATATTTAAGTGTTCCTACTAGCTGTGCTAAAAGGCTGTGAGATATATTCACTAATTAATTTCGCCGTTTAGTGGTGGTGTTGACAAACAAATGTTACTTGATCGATACACAACCCTTTAGCACGAAAACTGCTTAACAGTTTACAGAAAGGCTTTGTTAGAGCATGTGATGTGGGTTAGCACTGAGACATTCTGTACCTACCACCTCCTACATGACACAAACACAAACCTGATGGCGACGAATTGCAAAAGGTAGACACTAATACAAACTTTATTAACAAACTTTCAGTATTCGATGACACTATATTTTCGGAGTTAATGGTGGACATTTTCCTTCCAAAGTGAATCTCAAGTTAATAACTCCAGCCTAATGTTTCATAGTTTCTCCAAAAGGAATTTCAAAGCTCCGGATCAGGTTCTTACCTGTTGTCGGAACCACTCCGCGCCCCATTGAACTTAATTTTGACTGGAACTTTCTGGAAAGACTTGACTTTTGTCTGTGTTTTCTGTACATCATTTTTTTCGCCTGTAACCTTTTAAAGATAGTTCATGAGAATTGTGGGTACCTGATAAAAGAAATAACTATGGTATCTCATAGTAACTAATCCGTGTGTTCCTCTCTTTGTCTGTATCTGTCTGTGAAGTTATTTGTCAAAGGTGCTCATGATTTCATTTCCTATTTTATTAACTATGAGAGTTGGCTCTATAAAGCAAACAACACAGTAAGTAGCCAATCGATGAGCAGTTCATCTTACGTCAGCTGTGTACTTCATGTCGGCGCCATCCGCTGCTCTTCTGCCAGTCATGGACGAGGTCTCGCTCCGACCGGAAGTTCTATTTTGGAGGGACAAAAATGAATGATGTTGCTACCGTGCGTCATGACAAGCCCCCAGACTGTGACTGCTAGAAATACAACACATACCTTACTTATGTACATCGAGTTTAATAGTACCCAAGATGGGCAGCGATGAACGATATGACATCACATGTGAACAGAAGAACGTTGGATATTCATTTTCACAATAACCTCAAAGTAGGTTAAGTGACTTGGGATTAGTGTGCTCGACTGCAAAACAGATGGTTGTGTTTCGAGGCTTGGTTAAAAAAAACAAACAAAGAAACAAAAAAAAAACTCACCCAGACCACCCAGCAGGAAGGGGTACCCGAGTTAACCCCAATAAAGGGAAAATAAAGTCAGCGAAACAAGGAGGGTAGGCGGTCCTTCCACATGCTGGTCCTAGACACAGTGAACCACTTTATTTTGCTACCTTTACAGCCTGTAATCCACTTTTCTCAAAGATAAAAGTTACTGAAAACGTCTATCGCACAGTATTGTTATCTATCGTCGCCTCACGTGCTACCTGCTTTTTTTTCCCTCAACCGACTCCCATTCAACTCCATTCTCCACGCCGCTTACCTGGCGTTGGTGGCGCCACCTGTCCTAGGGGCGCGTGCTTGACGTCGCCTCGAACCAGGTACATCATCTTCATCTCGCCGTGACCGGAAGTGTGCGATGAGAAGGATGAACACAAAGAAAATTCCGACACCGAGACCAAATTCCTTCAAGTACAACCGCATCACCGTTCTTCTTCTTTGTTAAGTCGGCTTCGTGAAGTTTTATTTGTTGCGAAATGTTCTGATGGCAACAAGGAATTCTGCAAAGATTGAAAACAAGAAAATAAAGCAGTCTCATAGATCGTAAATATTTAATTACCTAGTCCTGTGCATTTCCAGAAACGACTATTCCGTTCTACACTTATGTCAGTAATTATGTCTGATATTGTTTTATATTCAACAACATCGAGGACTGACAGGATGGGTTCGTATACCAAAAAAAATCCCAAGCTCATAAGGGTTTCAAATTAATCATGCATGAGGACAGACTGAAATGTGTTCCTTGTCATTGACACGTATGTGAGGATGTTTAGTGTACAGCTTAGTATTTATCGACGAGTCCTCATCTGACAGACTGTTACCTGGCGAGGACTTTGTGACTTCCTGAGGTCAATTTTTGTGTGTCACAGATTTCGGATTAAAAATACAAGATAATGATTACACTGATTTTCTCACCTCCATATACACAAAAAATAATATATATATTAATTTCATAGAAATTTATCATAAAAATGTTGAGTAAAATGTTATTTGATGGTGTGTTGATTTTGTTATCAAACAATTCAGTTCTGTACAGGTTTATTTGATAGATTAATTCTTTTTACATTTAATATCTAACTTTATCTTTCGGCAACTGTGTAGATTTTAACATGTGCCAGTGGTTAAATGTGTTTGGTATTTTGTTATTGTTTTCCAAGTGTTTTAATGTCATTTCTTTATTATCGTCAGTGAGCGAAGAGAATGTGACCTGTTGTGCTTGGGATGCTGAGCAATATAAGCGCTTCATAATAATAGTATTAATAATGATATCAAGAGAAATCCAATAATATTTGTAACTGTGTCTTTCAGTCCCTAACCACTTAAAGTGCTTACAGGTAGACTAAGTTTAATTACATAGTTTCAAAATGCATCATTGGCCCTTAGCGATGCTCGTCTGAGTTCTAAGAAGTTTAACTAGTAATTAATTATTATTCTACAAAGTTCTACTCCACCCCACAGACAAAATGACATAAAATTCTCTCGTTGTGGGAAGCATGAAGTCGTGTCCATCCACACACAAACACAAACACAAATACAAACACAAACATAAACATAACACACACAAATACAAGCACAAACACTCGCACACACACACCCCACATCCACACACGCACACATCCACACCCACACATCCCCCACCACACACACACATACATATATATGTATAGAGAGAGGCGTAAAGGATGAAGTAAAAGAGAGAATTGATTGAAGGATGAAGAGAGGAAGAAAAAAAAGAGAAGTTCGTTCCATTGTGACTTGCACACTAATTTCACGGCATGATAAGCATTGAAGCACGAATAAAGACGAAAATGAGACATTATAATGAATTAATCATCTTACCTCACAGCTCAGCTTCCCTGACTATATTTTTGGGGGGATGGCGATGAGGCCGCCTGCTATTGGTCTTGGCTCAGTGGTCCTGCGTTTCACACTTGACTTGGCGTTTGGGTCATGAATATTTATGAGCTTGCTGGCTTACCTGCTGGCAGTGTGCGACTGACCAATGCAGCAGGATGCAAGGCATGTCTGATGCATCTCATGCAACAGGTGTGCGAGTCTGAGTACACGCACCTTACACACACACACACACACGCACATTACACACACACACATATTACACACACACATATCACGCACACACAGTCTTTCTCTCTGTCTCTCTCTAACATACACTTACACACAGAGTTGCGCGCACACACACACAACCACGCAGAGAGATAATCTCGGCTTCATAAAATTGCTATATAAATTATTAAAATCTCTAGAAATACCTATTTATTGGTGTAAGAAAGGTGAAAGAATTAATCCCTCCACCATTCCGTCTCAAAATCTTATTCAAAACCCTCCTACACCTTCACTTATATGTTTTCAGTTTCTTATAACCTCAATTCACCCCTTGTCCTCCCACAGCTTCTCTCTTCATTCGTTCCTCTGCCGCCTTTCAGTCAGAGAACGAGTGTTAACAGGAATTTTTAATGAAATTGAGGAAGAAATTTGAATACGACTTATACAAAGAGAATGAACAGCATTACAAGACCAAACTTCTTGCTAACCGACTTCAATTTGTTGTCCATTTCAAGCTAAATTTCGCGATATTGTAGGTCTCCGGACACAGCTTCGATCCCCAGGTACATCCACATCATATGCAGTCTGCGGCATCAGTCGTCATCCCCAATCGAAAAATCGACAAGCACATCAGACTAATTAACAAACCTTCCCAAGTGATCGATAATGAGCATGGCAATGGGTCCTACTCTTCAGCCAAACTTCGTGTAGTCTTCCAACTAATAAATAAAAGCTCTCCATTGAAGTTCAGCCCACGCACGAGCGCACACAAAATAGTGTGGATGGAGACAGACATACACGGACAGACTAAATGACGCACAGACAATTTTTGAATGAGTAGACAGACATGGCACGCAGATATAACAATGACCATAATTTATTAACGAGGGCAATATCACGAACGGACAGACAGACATAAATGCAGGTATCTGACAGAGAACATTGGTTTTTTCTCTCGGTCTTGTTCAGTTAATAGTTTGTTGTTTGTGTCTGTGAATTTGAATGTTTAACAGTTGGTATGCGTGCTTGTCTGTGCATCTATGTTGATGTAAGAACCTGTCCATTGCCAGTGGACATCAAAACCTTTACTTATTTGAAAAGCTTGTGTTTGTGCATGTGTATGTTTAAATCTGTGTTTGTTTGTTGGTGTATGTGTTTGTTGGTGTATGTGTTTGTGCTAAATGCACGTGTAGCTTTCTTAGCCTTGCGTGGTGTCATGTGTATGAACCTTTTCAAACAATCAGCTAAACAAAAGCACATTGAGAAGTACTGACAGCATTAACAATCGGAGTTTACTTACATTTTTGTCATATTTTACAGAGGTTGTGGTTACAATCTTGCATGAACATCAGATTTGAGACCTTTTTCACTAACAAGATAAACATGCAAAGTACAATTTTCTGCTCCATTTAAGGTATTTAAGAAACTTCGCAGACCTTTATTAACCTGTATTTTCATACGATTATAGAATAATAAGTTAATAATCAACACTTTTATTGAAAAATCTTTTTTTTATTTATATGAAAAGTAAAACCTAACAGAACTTTCCT
>SRHC01002454.1:0-37616 GCA_004794325.1 Pomacea maculata
GAACAATTAAAACACTAAATTCGTGCGTTATTTCGCGAAATTGATCCAACCTATCTAACTGTATATAAATCAGTGCTTCCAGCATCATATCAATAGGGATATTGATACACGTACTCCATTACCCCGGCCCCGCGCACATGGTCGGCCCCAGGCCTCGCGTGTTCTTAACGGTTCCTAACGCCGCCTCTGGTTTTAGTTATATTCTTGTATATTATTGTAGGTCTATGAACCGAGAGTTACCTTAGTCAAGCCTGGAAAAAACACTTATCCTTACGAACTGCTTGTTTTAGATGTGTGATTAAACTGATCAAACGCATTTCGAGATTCATAGACAAACTAACTTGACATGATTCTCGGACAAGGATGTGTCAAAATTAAATGCAAGCATTTTAACAGACTAGGAGAAATTAATGTTGGATCCAGAGGGAAAGAGTGATGTAGACGAATGCAAATGGAATCAAGAGATTTTTTCAATACCGGTAATTAGACTTTGGAGTTTGTCAGATGCTAGTAGCTGAGTATCGTCAGAGCACGTGTGATACTGCAAGCTGGACAAAAGCAATAAACAGGACAGGCTCGATGACTAAACTATTAGACACCCAATGACGTCTAGCAGCATGTTTGAGGCAAAGTCGAAGACACTGACTGGGTGTGAAGAGTAGAATCTAGGACTGTGCCAGAGAAGTCAAAGGAATGTAAAACCGATGGACGATATTGTGTTGCTCTAAAGTGTCAGAAGCATCGGACAGATCAAGCACAGACACGACTGATAATTGACCGCGGTCACAGGCAGATAACAAATCCACCAGTACCAGAGCAGTCTCAACCAATGGAAGCTGACGTTGGGCCGACTGAAATTGCTCCAGAAGTACAAGTCAAACTGTTGTAGCTGCTGACGAAGAACGACTTTCTCCAAGATCTTGAATAACAAAAGAAGTTTGGAGACTGGGTGGTAGTTCCTTGGGCGTTAGAGTGGATGTTATCGAGCACTGTCAGTCAACCACTGAAATGGTTCTGATTGAGTATCGGTTATTCGATTAGTTGCACCATCCCGTGCAAAAGTAAAAGTAATATCAGACTTTTGACATATTGGTCTCATAAGGAGTTATAGTGGAAGCTTAAGTTGGCAAGTATGATGATATCTATGTCAGAGGATGTAGACTCATCAAAGGGCTTTGTAAACTCCCTAAGCCCTCTTTTTATCGTTAGGTGGACGACAGAGGTATCCTGCGACGTAGGAGATTGCCCGTGTTACACCGCGACAGCGATCAGGAGAGGTTCACATGGAAGGCAAAATAAATCATAATCAGTATCTCTTCTGTCAATTTGTCAGACCTCTTGCTCTGCCGCTGGGAAGCGTCGTGTCCTCTTTGACGATTACTAGACATGACCTGGATGAGCCCCTTAAAACAGTTTAGTAAGGTGTATACAGGTAGTCTGGCGGCGGGGCTACAGGTATCTGGCATCGAATTGATAATAGTTGCTGTTTTGTGTATTTTACTTTTGTTAGAGGGGGGAGTGGTGGTGTGGCATGTTTGACTGTAAAAGCCAGGACAGCGCGTTGGTTTATAAGTTGTACCACGTGGTGGAAGAAGTAGCGGAGGGTTAAAGATAAAAATTGGAGCAGGAAGATCGTTTTCAGCGGCATAACGAAACAAAAGTACATAACAGGATGTGAGTTAGTCCATATGAAATAAATAAGCAAACGTTAAAATAATAAAATCTAAATCTTTCTAAAAAGACAAACCATTTGAAAAGCCGCACCCTCGAGCACGCAAGGCGATGGGGCAGGTAACGGTCCATCTAGTAATGGTGATCTTCGAACAGATTAGCGTTAAATGGATGTATAACACTTAGGTTGACAAATTAAAGTGAAAACAAAAGGTTGTGACCTTTAACATAGGAGTAGATTGCTGCTGGTTCTCAGACTCGGTGTGTTTTTTAGATGACGAAAAACATTTTCTGAAACATAAATATGCAATCCCTTTTAATCTACTTCTTTAAACATATTATTACGGAAAATTATATCTTGATTTAAAGACTTTTCCTTCGTTCTAGGCATAAAAGTAAAGGTTGTCTCATTTTTTTATTAGTTTACAAACTTTATTGGTTAATGGAATACTTTTAAAGAAAATAGGTAGTTGACTACACCATTTCAAAGCACATTTTACTTTTAAATCCATTTTGGTAAGCTCAGGAAGATAAGGTAAAAGAAATGTAGAAATGGAAAAAATGAGAAGGAAAAAGAAAAAGCGATAACTTAACAGTAGTCTCTACTTTAAGTTTTTATGGCAATAGGTTATTGTATGATTTAAAAAGTAAATTACGAAAGTCCACCTCATGACTTATTATATTAAACTAAGTTCAAACATAATAAAATCATCAATAGGGGGTATAATATTTTCTTATTTCCACAAATTTGACTTAAAAAGTAAATTACGAAAGTCCACCTCATGACTTATTATACTAAACTAAACATCCAAAGATTGACTGAAGTCTACTTCATCTACTCAATGATCTCATCAGCTTTACAACTTTGCACAGATAAACCACCAGACTTACCGTCTGTATTTCAGAAATAAGACGATAGCTACAGCTACTACTACAGCTACACCCAGCAACGTTGGTATCAGCACGATCAACAGGAGGCCGCTACTTTGCTCTTCGTCTACTCCTGTTGGAATAAAACTACAGATGTAAACTTTAACCTGTTCATTTAGAAAACATAAATTTCATCCAAAAAAAATTTTATTTTCGAGTGCTTTCATATTTTGTCTAGGAAAATTTTTATATCCTATAAACCTGTGTATCTATTTACTAGCCATTACCTTCTTCAGACAGGTGAAGGAGACACGAATTCACCTGGTTAGTGTCAGATCCTGAGTGCCAGCAGGAGTAGTTTCCTTCTTTCTCTATTTTCACTTCCGATATTAAAACAGTGTAATAGGATGACACGCTGGAGATGTTGATGTAACCATCGGCAAACTTACAGTGATTATGTCCATCCACCCACCAACACTTAGTGACCTCTGTTGCACATAAAGATACATAAATAGCCATCTGTTTACAACACATCTATTTTATTTTTAATCTCATGCTGTAACAATTAAAAAACAAGACGTTTTTAGCATCGCTGGAAAAAATTAGTTATGTATTCAGCTGTGAGAGCAAACAAACTATTAAATGTATCACATTTTTTTTATTTTAAAAAAAGCATGTCAGGAATAGTAAATGTACCGAGTAATGTATTTAAAGCTGCTAAAAGTAATAACAAAATTAATTAGCATTAAAATGAAAAGTGTAGAGAAAACAAAGAATCTGTTACAATGGACAGTTTTACACAGCCTTACATTTTGAGATAATGATTATACATGTACTCGTTTTCAAAAGAAAAAAAAACCGCTTGAAATATACTTCTTTGCAGCAAAAGGCAAGAATTTGCATGCAGATAAAAATAGATAAGCAAAATTTAAATTTAAATCGTGAACGTATGTTAAAACTGTTGGGAAAATAGAAAATCGACCTAAATTTTAATAGCTCAATAAACGTTTAAGCTATAACTAGTTATAGTCTAAGTAGAACTAATATATTAAAAGTTAACATCAATTGTGACTCACCTGTCATGCTCTGGCCATGAGACTTGACTACAGTAAAGTTTCTCTGTGTTTTTCCAATGTCTTCGCTAAAATAACAGGTCAGAGTTCCTTTCGATTGCGATTCTTCTTTAGTAATAGAGCATGTGTTTTCTATGCCTGTAAAAAGTTTATTTCTGGTGTTGTCAAATATAATACCTTTTAAATATTTCAGAAACACACTAATCTAAGTTGAAAAAAGTTATTTGATCAGCGCGTCGAGTTTAGTTGTATAGTTTCCCGATTTATGAACATTTACGGATTTTAAAAGATTCAATACATTAAATACACCTTTTGCATTATCAATAATGTAAAAATTTCTCACTGCGTTTATTTTTTATTATAAAAATCATCACCTGAAACAAATTTATTATATGGAAACAAAAAGCTAATATACATGATTTAAAGGAACACAAAATCAGTTACTTTTAATTAGTATGTTCCTAAATGGGTTGGTCCGTAATGAGCCATTTCAAAAGTATAGTTTCTAGTATATACTTAATTTAAATGCCTCGTACGTTGACATCAGACTCTACTATTAAATTCACCCTCTTTTTAGAGGCACTGCAAGATTTTTTTCTTTTCTAATTGCATATCAGAGGATAAGATTGTTTACATCATAATTTAAACGTTAACCACATTTTGCCAAATTTGTCTATGAATTTGTTACTAAAAAAAACATTTTGCTGTTTTATCTAAAACGTCAGTTCGGTTTCCCCCATAAATCAGTTTTTAATGTTATTTAAACTATGTTAGACCCTAGAGACCTACTTACCCGGTTTTATGATCAACTCGCACATCTCCAAGAACCTGGGGTCGTAGTTGGCGATCTGACAGGCGTAGCTGCCGGTGTGATTAGTCGTCACGTGACGAACTGTAATACTCAGTGTCCGGCTGACGATGTTGTTGTACACAAAGTCTGGGTGTGTGGAGCAGTGAACAACGCCCCTAAGCCACCAACAGTCTAGTACAGCTTCTGTACACAATGAAAATACTACTTTAATGTTCTGCAATTCCTTTGTGTTATTCTTTGTCAAAGCAATTACAATCAGCTTTTTTAAAAATTGACATGAATTAGCTTAAAATTTTATAAATCCTGTTTCATAAGGAAAAATTAAAATTTGATGAGGGTGTGCATTCTTCATACTAGCTCTTAGCTCAAACAGATTAATTACTGGCAAGGACAAGAAAAGAAAAAAAAAACATAAAGTCGTTAAAATTAATCTGATAATCACCTGGACTGTCATTGCTTCTGTAGTGGTAGACCGTAAAATCTTTATTGGAAACACTCAGGTCCTCGGGGAAGTGACATGTCAGTACTGTGTCATGAAACTCTTCCACTGGCGGTACAGAGCACGTGACTTTGCCGTCTGTAACAATACAACTGATGTAGTTGTGAAGACAAAGTATAAGTTCCCATGTTTATATCTCAGTAACTGACCTTCTTTTATTGTTTGCGAGAACTAAAAACAATCTTAAAGAATGAGTGGTATGCTCTTAATGATTGTAAATGTATATTAACAAAACTATTTTTTTAAAGGTTTCAAAATCTCGGAGTTGGTACATTCGACTGGAAAGCTGTATGTCGTCGTTCTGAATCCTTATCAGACAACTTACAAGCTCCTGTTTTCACCAAAAAGATTTTTAGGATAAATTTTACTTGATTGATGAGAAAAGGTAAATTTGGTAGAAGAAAAGGGTGGGACTTAATTTTCTACATGTCGCGGTTTAGACATAGTACAGCCCTCAAATTTTGAGACTCGGCTTAAAGGCATTTTATGTGTTACATCGTTGAATTAAAAACTCAGCCACATCATCTTCAGAAAAAAAAACGATACATCGGATATCCTTTATACTCTATGTATAAAATATACAGTAAGACTTTTAGTCGAGGAAAAATTAGTCTACTAAATATAAAAAATGAAACAATAAAATATGACATAACAAGAAAATCACATCAAAAGCATTGGCAAACTAGGTAGGACTGCTCTAAATTACACAGACTGTATTGAGTGTAAACGAATAGGATCACCTCTGGACACGCTCTTAAGTTCAAATGATATTTAGAAGTGTGATTTACCTTGTGCTCGGACAGTCAGCAGACAGAGAAACAACCAGACAACATACAGCATCGGAGAAGAACTTAGGTGCAGGGGTGGTCCTTTCTTCATTCTTACAGCAAACATCCTGTCTGTAAAGAAGTGTTACAGTAAATATCTTATAACACAGAACTGATGACTAACATAAAGACGAAGCCAAATATAGGGCGTCTTACATCTTACTGTAACGGAATAAAGTTGACAAACCACATATAATAAACTGTATAACATTTACTAGTATCCATATAACATAAAGGGTTACCCCTTGGAAGTAAAGAGACCATATCTAGTGACGGATTAATTATACTAATACTTTTGTCTTCTTTAGGCGACGGTAGTTATTTCCCTTACACTCAAAAGTGTCTTATCTCAGTAATAATTATGACCCCTAAACACTCTGCTTGGTGTTACCTTTACATATCTTTCCCACTGCCATACTCACTTCTGCTGTAGCCAGGATATATAACTTAAAAACTGTGAACGCAAGACTATATCTTTTCATTTTCCTATGTTGTCTTGTCAGCAATTACACAGTAAATACTTGTACACGCGCGTGAGTGTGTGTGTGTGTGTGTGTGTGTTGCAGTGGGTACTGTGTGGTAGAACGTACATTTCAAGTTTGCTATTAAATGTTAAATGTGCAAGTTGTGTTGGTGAACAATATGCTCATAAAATCCACCAAGCGCTATGAGGCCGACCATTGCACTCTTTTCGACACAAACATCGGAGCAGAAACACGTGGACACCGCGCGTGTAGTGCGAATGAATAGCAGCTACTTCTTTAAAGTAACTTTATGGTCATTTTTGAATAAATTAAAGCTTTTCGGTCACATTGTATGTTTTGAATAATGTAGCCTGTTTTTGTGTGGAGTCAGATTATGCGATGGTAACACAAAATCATTCGATGATGTTTTAGGAGCCTACTGTTTTGCCAAAATATTGCTTCTTATTATGCGGATGCTGATCTGAGAACAAAGAAAGGAATGAAAAGTGGAAAGGCGATGCTAGTATTAAATATCTCCCCTAAGCCATAAAGGAAGAAGAATCCCAGCGATGGTTATCTATGAATGAAAGAATACTTGGTGATAATTATTGTTAGATGTGTGTAGCTGTGTGTAGTTCATATCACCATACAAGGCAACGACTTTACCTTGAATGATAAGCACGGCACAGCCTTCGAAGGCTGATGTCCATAGTAAGTATGACAATCTAACCGGTCCTAACATGTTTATTATCTTGTATTTCCCCTCATGTTTATATCTTACGCAGTAATAAAAGCCTTACACTTGTTGGAAAAGGCCTGTGTTTCCTAGACCACAAAACCATCTAACTGTACTATAAAATCTCTGATAAAGGTCATTCACTGCACTCAGATATGAACAAACCGTTTGCTGTAAACAGGTTAAACAACCGGTCTTTTTAACCGTACACACGTGGACTAATCAAACGACAAAATCCAATATACGCAATGACTTATATTATAAGGCATGGTTGTAGATTTACCTAAGTCAAAAGTTTCGTGATTTTCATGATAATTTTTTTTAACACTTACCTTCGTTCTGATCCCGTAACCACACAGAGACTTGCACACAGTTAAACAAGTTCAGGCCTGTACAACTTTCACTACTGGGGCGACCTGTGTCTGCAGATCACAGGCGCATAACAAGTACTCGTAATAATAATAAAGGTGAAGAAAACTTTACCTGACTTTAACCGTTTATGTTGGCAGCTTCACATCAAAATATTATAAGACGAAATAGACGAAAACTTTGTGACAACCGCTGACAAGACGATCTTCAAGTGCCGTAGCTGCTTACTGATAGGACAGAAAATATTGAGCGGCCTTAGATTTTTCAAACAACTGATAACAACTTTTCTATAAATATATTCCCGTCATAGGTACACTGTTAGACCCCATATTTTAGGAGAGCAATTCGCTCATTTTCTAAGTAATAGTACAGTAGGATTTTGACTTGATGATGGTCGCCACTTATTCAACATTTACTGATGATACACCCATACGCTAAAGTTCGCACTGTTGATATATACACCCACTTCTTCCACATACATGTACAGGCACATCCACACTCTCTTTCTCGCCTGTTCCTTATATCTCAGTCCCTTTCTTTCACGTACACATACACTGCCCTGCATTGATTAGATACTGGCCAAGACTTTGCATAGTATAACAAAACACACAAGTGAGGGGGGGGGGAATTGGTGTTTTACGCCGTGTCAGCAACTAAGGCTATATTACGGCAAGCAGCCAGCCCTGTAAACAGATGCCACGTGCAGAGAAAGAACAGCATGCCCGAGACGAGAAATGAACTCAGGGCAGCCAACCTTCACTGTATTGGTGACAGGCGCTAACGGCGCTAACCGTTGCGCCACCGGACCGCTCTCAGTCCATACAGAATCGGGTAGAGGAGTGAAGTTTTTCAAGTACAAATAAGAAGAATACGTTGTTTCACACCAAATGTCCAGGGTTACGAATGCTATAATGTGTCTTTTTATAGTATTAAACATCCTACTACATAATGTTTTAGTACGTTATTGTAAATATTACCAAAATCAATATACAATGTACACTACCAGTGTTTAGCACGTTGCTTGACCTGTTTATATATCCAAAAGATATCAAAATCTTATCTAAGGCAATATTTCTTTACTTCACCCTGGACTCCCTTTTCTTTGCCTTGACTTGGCCAGGCACGAGTGACACGTGTGTCCCAGGATCTTGTGTGAGTAATGGCGGGGAAATACAGTGCCTGTACCCTGTTCACCACAACACGAAAGGGTTACCCCTTCTATTTTTTGTTATTTCCATTACTGGAAAAGTACCTTTGCAACATGTAGGTGGGCTCGGTCACTTTCAGGTGACTCACGTTTCTCAAAAACCTCCTTCCCGTTAGGTCCTCTATTGTGAGTGTGGGAGAAGCACCACTTCATGGTGTAAATAGTCAGTTCTGCTATTCAATTACTCAGGTACCTCGAAAACTCCCCCCACCCTCCCCTGATTTATAAGGAACTGAGTGACATAGTAGAGTAGGGAGAAATTGGTTTGCATAATCCAACGACGAAAAGAACACATTTCTGTTTTGCAAAAAGCAGGAGACATTTGTGGACTCCAAGGTCGGCTAAGTTCGAGTCAGTAGTAGATCGTAGGAAAGTAAAAACCCAACGGGGTGAATGTAAGACTAAACTCACTAAATAACACACCAGAAGAATAATAGCTCGAACTGCACATGAAAATTATACATGGGATTGGCGCTACAAGGCTTTTAGTAACCGCGATTAGCGGATGTTCTTTTGTTTAAAAAAAACAAAAAAAAAAAACAAAAGCGGATCAGTCAGCACAATAGTAACATTCATTTTTCACATTTTTTGTTATTGAGATCATCCCTTAGATATGCAAAAGAGAGCAGATGTCCGAAATGAAGGCAGAAAAAGGAGGCACATCTTGATACATTTAAATTAGTGAAGGTTACTCCGTTTTATTACACTATTATTAGTCTCTTTATACAGCCTTGTTTTTAAATGTTTTATCTGTTGGTAGTCTGTACAGAAGATTGTTGACTGCAAGCTTAACAATTACCTTTAGAGATATCGTTACACGGCATGTACATAACTTTATCCATCTCCTAATGTCATAATTTGATGAATTAAATGTTCCTTATAAATCAATTATTTTAGTCCCTTCCGTAATTATGTGAAGAAATTAACACAAATGACTTATATTTTACTGGTTTTACGAGGTTCACTTGGTAACACTTGTATACAAACTCTATTTTACTAAAGAAAACCTATCTACACACACTTTTCACATAGTTGCTTACATGCTTAGTGACAAATATCAGTCAGTAGTATATGTTGTACAAGAGCTTTGTTCTTATATGACGTCAGCTAAGCCGCTCTTTTATATATACGTATATGTAAACATTTAAAAATATATTAAAATGCTATAAACTGTGCGAATATGACATAAGAATGTAAAACTGTAGAGGTGATTGCCCATACTAAGTAATATTTCATTATAATTATCTAAAATACCTGAAAGGGCCAATCAACCGATTCCTTTATCAACGACCCGGGAGTTTGATCGTTATGTTAGAAATGTTTTAAGGGTTATTCAGGAAATATGCAATTACTTATCGAAAGAAGAAGCGAAACAAAGTTCGTAATTGTGTTCTTTGTAAGTAAACAGATAATAAAACGATTGCATAGACCTACCTTATAGGTGTCTGACCACAGCAACCTTTAAGCGTACACGGTCAGCACCCTACAAATATGACTCGATGTCAGTTTAATTTTGGAAACGGATATTTCCGATTTTTCCTAAACCATGCCCCGTTCTTTTCTGAGAATCTCATTAAAACAGACACAACGTGTATAGCCTTGCTTATTCATGTCTTTATACAAGCACTAACACTTCTATTTGCATTTGCACACCCTAGAAGAGAGAGGGGTGAGACCTTTATTCCGTTTAGTGTTACGCCTTTGCCTTAAGGTAGGTAAGCAATAGCAGCTACAAACAAAAGCTAAAAGGAATTATTTGTTAATCAACAAAGCTGCTTTTAAACCTAGCACATAAATGAAATAACAATCCCAGGTGCATGTATAACTAAACTTAGACAAACAAGAACATCAGGATGAATACATCCATTCAAAGAAAAGCCAAAATCAATTAGTCAATCAACAGTGAGCACACATACATTTCTTTATTAGTAAGTATATTTTCCTTCTTTGTCACAAAAACCGAACACACACACACAGAGAGAGAGAGAAAGAGAGAAAGGGGAAGAGAAAGACAGAGACACACTTGCAGGGTAACAGACTGTGGCACACTGTCAGTAGTTAGTATTTTATGTGCAACAGTGAATACAATTAACAGTTCATGTCACGACACGTATCATTAAACCTGTTTCGCTGTCTATGGATCCAGAATTGCACAAGAGCTTTTATCATAACATACACACGATAGCTACAGCACACCAAGTATACGAGATCAGTACAGACAACTTTGCTAGTGTTCATTGATATGTCATTCTAATCCGTGTGACAGATGTTTTATATGTGTATATATAGTGCCTAAGCAGTTGCTTGTCTCAAATGTCATACAAATAAATTAAGAAGAGGTTAAACTACAGCACGACAGGAAAGAAAACAATGTTACACACCAACAAATAATCTGTATTGTACAGTATTATGTAATTTTGAGTTGCATTACAGTGGATATTGTATCCTGTACAAGAACTTAGGTCGTACTAATTGGCTCCGTTCTAAATATGACACCACTCTGAAGTGCTAAACTATCTAATATAAAAAATACAGTAAAAATACTAGTTGATGTAAATGTAGCATCAGTATAAAACAAACATTCCTGACAAACCAGCCAACAGTGCAACAGTGCCTGATATACCGACATCTGTGGTTATTTGAAAAGCCACTCCGCTGCAGGAACAAAGTAATTAAATAGAAAGTGATTAGAATTAGTCTCAGAAAAACGGTATTGTATTTGGAAAGTAGATACAAAATGAAACTGATGGTTTTATTAGCTGTAGTTTAAAAGAAATTAAAACTGTTAAAAATCGATTACCTTAAAGGTGTCAAAGCACACAAATATTTAAACTTTCTTATGAAAATGACGCGAGGTCTTTCTGCGTTAGAAATGGTCATGCATGAAATCTTTGCTCTCAACCTTTCTGACAATCTCAGTAATTCTGAAGGAAAGTTAGACCTACATTTATACATGTCTACGTACAAATATTAATGTCACACAAAAAGAGAGTTTTTATTTAATGTAGGCGTATGCTTAAGACTTAGAAAAAAAAGGTAAGCAGCAATGGCGATGTTAAACAAATGTAAAAAGAAGTATTTGCTAAACATTAAAGCTACTGCTTTTAATACATGTTGCTCACCTTCGCAATAGGTAGCTAAGTTACTAGCATAAATAAAGCGAAAAAAACAAGGGAAAACATCTACAAAGTTCAAAATTTATGTTTCAATAAATTGCATTGATCTTAAATAGAAAAAGGCAGTTTCTTATGACATCTGAACGATTACGAAATAAATAACTTGGAAATTTTTGTAAGCTATACAATTAAATGCTCTAGTAACATCGCTAAACTATTGTGTTTGTAACTAAAAGAATGTAGCATATGAAATCTAAATTTAAACGTTCAAGATTTTTTACAGTTGCCATAAATGCAGTAGCTAAAAGTGCAAACAGCTGACTTTATTTTAGACTTTAAAAAAAGCAAAGTCATCAACCGTATTTCTGTATAACTTTCTAGGACATGAAAATGGACAGAAAAGGCATACAAAACACTGTTAGCGATTCCTTCTAACGACAATTAACTGTGATGAGCAGCTCGTCATCGCCCGCCATTTCAAGTAAAGATCAGATGGTGGGGAACTGCTTTCCACGTACACCACGATTTTCCTCCTGAGTCTGTACTTACAAAGCTCATCGACATGCATGGCACATGCACTGCCAGTCTCTTCTACAGTGTCATCCACGTCGTCCTTAGCTCTCACAGTGTTCACTGCAATACCTGATTCCCCCAGTCCATCTACAAACCTTTCTCCTTTTTTCATACCACTTTCAAATATAACTAGAAGATCTTTGTCTTGAAGCAAGGAAAACTTTTTCTCAAATGCTATCTCTGTTCCGTTAGTTGTACTTGGTCCTGATAAAACATCGTCTTGGGCAACACTTTTGTCTGAAAAGAAAAAAGAACATATGTATTATTTCTGTCAAGTAATCCTGTAAAACAAACATACTTGTCATTTGTTATTGTTCAGATAAAATAATTTCAAGTCTCTATTAAAAGTGCGCACATTAGAGATTACGATCCAACATACCATTTCGAGTAATAAGATACTTTGTAAGAAATATTGCCACTTCTTTTCCACATTCCTTACAGTCATGCGAGCTTTCCTTCTTATGGTAGAAGTATTTCACTGGTGGACCATCTGTGGGATAGAAGTTGTTCAGTCGTGTGTTTTTAATCTCAGGGGAGCAGTAGCTGGCTTCAGGTGGCAAACATTCTCTGACCACAGCAGGTGGAGAGTGTAGAGGTCTGGTGACGGTCTTTACTTGCCAATCACCAACCGCTGTCTTGGCTTTTCTGCTTGTGGCCCACAGATGGACATCTGAACATTTCCTTTTGAGAGACTCGCAGAACTTTCTGAAATATTTTCTGCAACAGAAACAGGAAAAACAAAATAAATCTACCTCGATAGAAATAGTTTGGTGGTTAAAAACTGTCAAGTTAGTTAACAGCTTTCTTTCAACGGATATGTTTATAAATTGTTGTCTATTTTACAGATCCTGCGAATTAAGTTATAAATTAGAGAACAGAAAACTGCAAAAGCAAGATTGAATTATGAGAGTTAGAGTACTAGACCTTGAGCGGCAATTACTTGTCTACTCTAGTTCAGGCTATATTTTCTTTTTTAGAATTAAAACTTGTAGCAAAAACAATTTTTACTACTAGTGGGAGTGCTGGTAATGATTTAATATTACAATGTAAATGGAATAGTGTAAGTGTGCACCATTGTTAAACTTATAGAACTATGGGAGGTAGGTGAAAAATCAGTTAGACGCTTTGCAGTTAGGCAACAACAACAATACTACTGACCTAAATTATAGTGTGTAAAATGTAATAAAAGTGTTGTACCCGTCGACATCAGCTTCATCCGCAATCACATAAACATTTTTCTCCCGTTTCTGCTCTATTAAGTTTTTCACAGTTTCGTCTATCTCCTTTTCTTTACTAAAATTAAGATGTTGCACATTGACTTTGCTAGGAGAGCGTTTGCCATTTTCATTGTTAACTGACGTTGATCTCAAATCTTCGCGAAATGTGTGCTTCAGTGATTTACACGACGATGCGCTGCCGCAGAACACGTGCAGCTCGTGGCCGCTTGTAAACCATTTCTTGCCGACCAGCGTCAGCAGCCGTGTTTTGCCGGTGTTTGGTGGTCCTACAAGAAACACTCGTTTTTCCCTCAATAAGCAGGGTTGTCCATGGGACATATTTTTCTATCCCGTCCCATCCCGTCCCATGGCAATGTATGCCTGTCCCATCCCGTCCCATCCCACGGAATGTTTCCCATGGGATTCCCATGGTATTAACAATCCTATGGACAACACTGAAAACCACTTTTCGGCTTTTGTTCTATAATTCCTGCTACTTCACATACAATAGATGATTCAGAGGAAAGATTTAAATCCTTGATGAATGAAATAACAGTAAATTTATTTTGCAATATCAAGTATCGACTACCATGGGAAATACAAATGTGTGCTGTCCCATCCCGTCCCATGGGAAACGTCCCATGGGATTCCCATTCCTATGGACAACACTGTATATAACAGTGTCTGCTCCTTGACATTTTTAAGGTTTGGGTGCTTCAATAAACTGTCAAAACTCGGAACATACTTGTCTGTTTACTCAAATATGTGTATTGCACAAAGATTAAATGAGAATCCAATAACGGGAAATCTTTTTGTTACACACACACAAAATTATGTTTGTTGTCTTGAAGTCACCTTAGACATCTCCTCTCCTTCACTCGTGGTCTTACACACTCTGAGTGTGTCAGTGTGTATGTGTGTTGGAGGAGAGGTGCGATGGTGGATGTGACAGTATTTGTGTTAGTAGCACCTACAGAGTCAAATTCAAACCTACCCAGCTATCGTTATTTTACTAAGTAACCTCTGCCTAACACGATATACCCCTAACTGCTATGTCCTATCCCCAACCTGTCGGCCTGCATCACCTTCATTAATCAAGGCGACCTGTCGTCGTAAAAACAGACAGCAAGGCCTCCCTTTACCATCCTCTTCTACTGACCGCTGCCCACCTGTAATCATCCTACCTGAACTCGACCCTCTTGGTCCGGCGTTGAACTAGGCTTGTTCATGAAATCAGTGCAATATCGCACACGAAGCTCTGTATCTATATTTTAGAGCAGATATAAGGATTGAGAATGCTATGGAAACAAAATGAATTTGAGATAGTGCATGAAGATGAAAATATGTTAAGAGCATCAATAATGCCCACGACTTCAAGTGATAATGAAATCTGCAATAACAGTAACTACGTAAAGCTTCATAACTGATGGCAGTCAGCTCGGGGGTAGGCTGTACAGATCTTTGATTAGGTTTCTCTTTTTTTCTGGAAACACAGTCTATCAGTCTAGGTCATCAAGTCCCACTATTTGACCAGGGCACCCGAAGACCTAGGCAATAACTTTTGTTCTTACCCCTTTTATCTCGTTATTTGATTTTAGCACCCAAATTGAAGTGCCTAATACACAACAATACACCATATAATTGTATGCTCTATATATATTACACATGTTACAGCGCATCTTCATTTAATGCAATTGAAATGTGCAAAGTCATTGTGATGTCGCCGTCCTGTTAGGGGCAAAAAGCCCAAACAATAAAATATTCGAATTAATTCCATTCTGACCAGGTCAGCCAGTCCAGCTATCCGATTATTTGCATGATGGTCTCATACATATTCTGTCTTTCAGCGAGAAACAGGAGGCAATTCATATTTTTTTCCTCTCATCCCTGTCTCTGCTGTTTTTCATCTGATGAAGCATTGACACGTCGACTTTAAAGCGATGTTTTATATCTGCCTCGAAAATAAAGGCTTTCAAAAATGTGTGCGTGAGAAACTAAAACCTTTAAACACAGTAGAGAAAATATAAGAAGCAAAAAATACTGAAATGTGGACTTGTCTTCTTTTCCTTGTCTTACAGTTTTAAATGAATTGATGTAGGTATAAGCTGAGAGCAATAAAAAAGTATTAATCTGGTTAAAAGTCGCCTGACACCTTCAATCCTGCCCTTAGCAGACCATCTATTCTTACTTTACATCCCTGGAAGTTTGTGTGAGGGATGAATGTTTGTACTTGCTTGGGTGTAGGAGATATGTTGACAGCCGATTGGAAATGACCTGCCAAGGGGTTATACTGATTTCTGCAGCTACTGATAAAGTCAACAGTCGTGTGGCAATGTGTATTTGACCCTCCAGATAACATGACATGTAGAGGGCGAAATGTATATCACACAGAGGTAAGCTGGGAGTTACAGTAGTTGGAGCATCTTGCCAGTTGACTTTACAGTGTGTGACAAGATGGTGACAGGTAGACTAGGAATTTGGCTTTTCCAGTTAGCTTTACTCACCAAGTATTACACCATCTTTCTGTGTTTGTATTTTGTTCCCGTATCAACACAAGGTAAGTAAGTTTTGATACAATCTAACAAGAACTACGTATCTTACAATGTCACTAGTTAGTCTGATTTTTTTTTATCAAGGATATTGGTTTTCGACCTGTCAGTCATTATAAAGATTTTTTACTGAATAGTATTTTAAAATTTGCTCTGTTTTTTCCCAGCATGAAGTTTCATTTCTCTGAGTCTGGTTCAGCAGAGTTCTCCCTAAATGTGTTGGAACGCAGTAAATCTCTTGTTTTTATACTAAGTTTCTCGTCACTGATGTACGATTTAGTGATGGTATCTTTACAGATGACAAGAGCACATGCTCTATACCGTCTGTCGAGCGGTTTCAGGATACTGTCCTGACATGTCATTTCTCCGAGGACCTCAGTGTCACCAAGAAAGACTTCACGGTCTACCATTACGTTGAGCAGAGCACCCCGGGTATGTAGGCAGTTGGCATTAGTAATTAACTTAGGATGTAGTAGTAAGAGAACTAAAAGTGCTAGGAGTAGGAGTCAGCAGGATCAGATGTAGAAGTTTAAGAAACAATGCACTACTTAATGCAGTCATATATACAAGAGTATTGTCAGAGGTAGTAGGACAAGCAGTAAAAAGAACATTGTATATTAGTGGTAAAATAAACAGAGGCAAGCGATTCACAGATAAAAAAAAATTTTATGGTGTCGGAACAGGACGACAAGAAATACTAAACAGATTTATACAATCTAACGACTTTGTGTGAGGACAAGCGCAGCAACACATTGTACATCTTATCACATCCCTTACTTGAAAACACTGTGCATTTTCAAAACGTAGTATCAAGAATCCGTTATTATTAAACAATAATTTCCCAACAATTAATGTCCGAGTCACTTTTTGTTCCTCCTCACTAATTCACATTTGCATACAATAACCTGTTTTCAACGTCGTGTGGTCGAGTCAAATCCTGTCGCTAATCAAGATATAAAAGTCTTCGAGTAATTCTTCTACTCTTGCCAAAGCATCCGGGTACAACATTTTTGTCTGTACATTATCTCGTAAAAATAGAACCTGGTTGCTTAATATTCAAGTCGCCATATGTTACAAGGAGAAGGGGTAGTACTAAACTCTTAGAAGTAGAAGTGAAATAATCAAGAAGTAAGAATGGGAAAAAAATTTGAAATTATGTCAACAGAGTCTGTACTAGACTGCTGGTGGATTCGAGGTTCACAAGAATGTTACTCAAAACCAGGATTCACATTCGACAAGAGAATCAGCCGAACCCTTAACCTTACAGTGGATCGTGTGGATGACGAACACGTGGGTAAATACGCATGTCAGATCGCCGGCTACGGATACAACCTTTCCGAAACTTGCGAGTTTATGTTTAAGCTTGGTAAGCAAACTATTTTGTTCTTTGCTGGAGTTAACAGTATAAAGTAATATTTTTTAAACAGGAAAATATTTAACATATTAAAATTTACAAAACTCCTTAATATGGGTTGATCACAATTATACGTTGAATTGACTTCGGAACATTGTATATAGCAGCTGTGATGTTGAAACTATTTTTTAAATTTATTTTTTTTATGTTTATTATTGGTGAATAATATATGCTTTTTTAGTACCAATCTAATGCTTTTTTTACCATACTAAAACCCATGTGTTGAAACTACTTGGTTGCAGATGCACACGACACATGCAAAATCTCAAAGGAAAACGACTCTCAAGTAATGTTGACCTGTTTCTTTAATGAAGACATTAAGAAGACACAAAAGAACTTTTCTGTGTATAAGCACAACGAGCAAGAAAAACTAAGTACTTAATACTATTTTCCTACCCTTGTTTCTATGTGCAATGATACGTTTGTTTCCGATACATACAACACCTCAGACCTTTTATCTTAACAAGATATAAAAAACAAGGATAGGTTTGATAAAATGTTTATTCCATAATAATTTTCTTCTTTATAAGAACATCGAGCATTAACTGATCTATGTTTCCATTAAAAAAGTATTTTGTAAAGATGTACGAGCACTGTATTAGTTGAAACATTGTGCTAAGTGTTATTTTAAATGTTTATAGTTTATTAAACTTATTTATGGAGTTTCTTTTTTATTTGCAACATCTTTAGACGACAGTACAACACATTTTATAATTTGGCGTGATTTTAATACATTTATTTACCAAAGCAGCTGTCGTGCATTGTTGGTGGGAAAACGGTAATCCGAGATGCCGGGGAGAGAAAGGTTACCTTTATGAAGAAAAAGTCTCCACGTACTTCAACATGGCGATACCCATGGCAACAAACAAAAAAACATACAACTACTCTTGTTGGCATGGCGGGTCTCATGGTGATCAAGTTAAAACATGTTCCTTTGTTATCGACAGCAATGGCGTTCAACCCGAAAGAAGTAATGTCTCAAATTTTAAAGTATTTATTTATTTTTACACCTTGAAAGGAGGACAAATGATCTGTAAGATTATGGATAATTGATTGCTGATAAAAATTATGTATTAAACTATAACGGAGTCTGATGTCCTTAAATGTTTGTGAATGGCTATTTTGTTTATGATTTAAAAACATTTTGGTACAACATTTTGTTACAGCTATTTCTCTTATTCGGGAAGGGCAAATACGAAGAGGGAAAGAGAAAGAGAGGGAGGGAAAGAGTACAGCATGACTGAGTCTTCATATTAGACATTAAGAAATACTGAAGTATAAATACAGTCTGCTTTCTTAATATTTCTTCATTAATTTGTTGTAATATATGCAGAGAAGAGTGTAGACACTGTAGCGCTGGGAACCTCTCTTGGTGTCCTGGTCCTGACTGCGACAGCGATTGCAGGACTCATGGTGTTCAGGAGGAAACGAAGGTGAGTAGGAGTCATGGCTGCTTAGCAATGAAGAGATGACATTGCATTCTGATAATATAATCTTATTGGATATATCAGTACTACTATATAATATAAAAACCTCTTTTAGACGTCCGCCACCAGAACGTGTACAACATGTACAAAGTAAGTGTGTGTACTGTTAGTGAACATGACTACACATATAAGGTATTGTGAATAATTGTAGAGCATAATATGAATAATACATGACCCTTTATAGTTTTCGAAGTCGTTTTCAAAGACCTGACCTGTTGCTTTTGCTGAAAGAGGCACCCCAAAACAGCAGACTACTGTGTTTACATAATTGAATCAACTCTGGTACGGTCCATAATTAAAATATCTGGCTCTTCGAAACCTTTTACCCCCAAGCTACAATGGACATTTTAGCTCCCATTTCTATTTAAAAGACAATATTTTTTAAAAAGTCTACTAATGTTGCAGAAGGAATATGGTTAGTTCAGTGACTAAGGAAGAAGAGATCCCGATGGTGTCTCCCGAAGTGAGTATACCAAAGATTATCACTTAAGCTAGTTTGAAGTTATTTGGTACCATCTAGAAATCCTCTTCTATGCAGATGAATGTCGAAAAGCGTCTCGTTTAACATAATGTGATATTATTAATAAAGTCTTCGAAAATGTGAGCGACTTATTACTCCACAGTGATTATTTTTATTTATAATTTTTTAGTTCCCTGTTTCATTGACATCATTTTTATAATCAGAAGTATTTACTGAAATTTTTTTTTCGAGACCCTGTCTATAATTCTGTTTGTCGGGTAGTATAGAAAATTATTCTTTTCTTAACGGAAGAAATAGCAGACAGCTGTTAATATTTTGCGTTATTATCTTTTGCAGAACCAGCCCGATAGAGTGATAGAAGAACTTCGAGCTTTTTTGTTGGATAAAGTCAAGGATATGTATCCAAACATGCTAAATGAATGTTACTTTGTGCCTCCAGTCTACTTCAACAAAACTCGATACTCACAACAATCTGTCGCCGATCAAGTCTACTACGTCCCTCACCCTCCTCACCTCAAAGACATCCGCCATGACCGAGCCATGCAGCACGTGATACACTGCTTACGTCACATGGCGGAACAATATCAGGAACATATGTTTGTCCTGACACAGTTCAGTTACGATGACTACCTGAGATGTCCCAGTCCTGAGTACACAGGGCATCGCTTGCCTGTTCCTGGTGGTCTTAAGGGTGGTGCACGTGACCAGGATATCGGATGTTTTGATGTTCTTATCATCCACAGACATCATGGCGTGGTGGTTGGTGTTGTCAAGACTGTTAGCGACAAAGACGATGGTAGTGAAGATTGGGAGCAGAGAAGAGATGAACTGTTAATCTTTGAGGTGTCTGAAGGCCTGCGACAGCTACAGAGGGCAAAGAGTATGATACAACATCTGATGTCAGATAAGAGTTCTATTCCCGTAATTCGACTGTCCTTGATGTTACCAAACATTACCAAATCTACTCTAAGAAGAGCATTGGAAATAAAAAATAAGGTAAGTTCCTTGTCATAAACACAGGCATTGCATACATTTCCTACTTTCAAAATATTTGAAAAGGTATGTGCATTTCTTCTGAACGAAAACGTTTTTCTGTAGTGACAAGATTGTAGTTGTAACAGTTTTTTTTCTAGTGTGTCAGTTTGCCTTCCATTTAAGTTATATAGATGTATAGAAGTAATAATATGACAAGCTTTTACGTAATAGGGACTTAGATTTTATATACTTCTCAAAGTAATGGAATGCAGTCTCCATCCAGGTTACCAAGCACTTATTGCAACGATGAACGGCACAAACTTTAGTTTGGTGATGTACTAATGTACATTTAAATAGTCACATTAGGTGATAAACCGAAAGATTGAATATTGAATTTCTGAGATATATAACCATTAGGCTTATTCTACTTACTGTGTTATTAAATCTTAAAATGTGTTAGAGTTTAATCTTACGACTATATAATTTTGACCGAAAGGTAAACGTTCTCAAAATCATTGATTTACGTGATTTACGAAGCTCTGCAATTTCATTTCTTATATTTATACTTGATAGATGTCTATATTAAATTAAGTTATTGAGTGTAATACATATAGTGTAAAATGAATAAAGACTGTATATTGCTACATTCCGTAAGTCCTGAATGTTGTAGAATGTTCATAGGGTAAAGACGACAAAAACATGCAGACCCCGATTGAACTCTGTCTGTGTGCTGACCACCTGTCTCATCCCTTGAGACGCTGGGATGTCCATTCTGGTGTGATGACAGTTTTCAGACAATGGTGGGACCGGGTGATGAGCAGTGCTGTACACGGACCCAAGATGTCTGAAGAAATGTATCAAGACATGATTGCCAGGTAATAAAAACACTTGCTGCTGAACTGAAAAAAAAAACAATTCTATGGAAAATGCGTCAAGTCAGCTTTGAATGCTATCTGTGTCGCTCAAAATTCAGATATTGATCCCCTAAATTTATAAAGTATTATAAAGTAGGAAAATAAAAAATGCACTTTGTTATAGTGTTATTTCTAATTAGCAATGTTCTCAAGCTGACAGATATCAGTGACTGCAAACATGATGTTTTATGTATACATGTTCGGTGCAGTAGCTTACCCTTGGTTTAGTAAAAATCGGGTTCCTGCCTTTATCTTTTATTTCGGGCATTCTCTTGTTTTCCTGATGTACCGCTTGCTTACAGAGGCTTTTTGTCAAAGTATTCATATGATAGTAGTTTTTACTTTAGCCAGTGAAGAAAAAGAAAAGAAAAGTAAAAAGTACATCTATATGGAGTCTTTTCTAAACAGGACTCAACGTTCTTTTTATAATGATTGCCAGTTCACCATTTTAGGAAATATAGAATGCACCTTCATAAATAGGTATACACAAAAACATGCAAATAAACAAATATAAATAAAGATATATACTAGAGAAAGAGATAGAAATATCGTTAGACAAAGCATTAAAGGAGGACCGAAAGCGTTTTCATAAGTGAAAAAAAAATGATGTGGCTAGTCAAGTTTGAAAAATAATGTGGATGGAATCTTGGAATAAAATAAAAACGTACTTCGAAAATTGGGTGATCGTTATTAGGATAGTTGTTTGGTGAAGCAACCTTGCTTTTAAAGAATACAACATTGTTTTATACAATATAATATGATCACGCTAACAGTCATTGTAAAAAAATATCTTTGTGTAAATACACAATCAGTCGTTACAAATCTCCATGTCATCCCATAGCAAGTTAAGCAAATGAACACAATACCTAATAAAAAAAGTTTACATATAGTTTACAACATACAAGTAACGAATTTGTGTAACTTAAGTTTTTCTAATTTTGTAATCGTTTCTTTCCTAAATGGCTACATACTTGATTTTCCAGATTCTGTGGTCCTGCAACTGTATCTGATTTTACGATAAACGATGTAAAACTCAGTCAACTGCCTAAGACCCTGAATGAAGCAATAGTGTTGACTGGAGACTTGTTTGAACGACTTACACTGAGTCCGGATATTGCGAACCTTCTAGAAGAACCCAGAGTTTGTTTGGCTGGACCCCCGGGTACAGGGAAGAGTAAGATACTTGCGCTAGTGGGAAAGAAATGGATCTCTGAGGGTCGTACGGTGCATCTCATCGACACGTGTCCTGAAGGAAGTGATGCTACAACACAGCTTCACAAGTTGCTGCTCCAGAATTCTACAGGACATTCACCAGACACTCCTGTGAAATCTGTAAAACGTGTGTTTTGTAACATCGAAAACAGTAACGAAATAGGCAAAACCATCCAATTCCTCATAAAAGAACAAAAGAATCAGACCTACTTTGCACTAATTCACGAACCAAATGCAGATAGGTAAGATCCCACATTATAAAACCTTATAAATAGTATTTAAATAATGTATGCGTGTAAATAACATAAGACTTGAACTCTGATACTGAGATATATTAGTGTTAAATTGATCTTATTTAAAAGGGAATCAGTTTAAGAATCCATTTTTTGCTTCACGCTTCTCCTTCAATGTATTTCATAAACAGTTCTATAACTTTATAGGGGAAGCCCTGTGGACTGTTCGACATAGCCATGACTTGCGCTAGTTTTTAGTATTATTTAACAGTCTCAGTGCTGCTGTTTGTTTGCATGTTTGTTATGCAGAAAGAAACGGACACATCTTGAAGTGTTTCTCACCAAACTTTATGAGAAACTTCCGGACAGTCAAGTGTGGGTTGCCATCTGCCGTCATAACTTGGACACACCTGCCTGGACAGTAAAGCCCCTCAAGATCCCCTTTACCTGCCCCCCTTCAGTCATACGAGAGGCATCGAAAGAAACACACGAGGCGCTGTTTTCCACAAACAGTAAACTACTACCTACCGACGGTCTACCTGTGAAAACTGTTTGTCACACAGGACAAGATCATACTGGAAATGAACCACGTGACTGTGACGCTTGTGGAAAAGAGATCGTCACATTCTTCACACGAGACCTTCGTGTTGTTAGCCATGGTAAAAGTCTGTATTTGTGCAATAAATAGCTTTTGTACACAAAGTCTGTCACAATTATTATAAAAAAATTAATAATAACCAGGCTACTTCCCGAGCGTCAATGGTTTTAACACACATTCACTTACTACAACTTTTTTTCAGATACACACAGTGCCACAGAGTATCAACAAGCCTCGAGTCTCGAACCAACAGGAAGACAGTCTCTAAGTATTCAGTGGAAAGATGTCTTGCTCTTGTTTGAAAAAAACGTTACAGAAGACAGTCCGATGATACAGCTGCTGAAAAACTCAGGTATTCCGGTGCAAGTCATTAACTCGAAAGAAATTAACATATTACAGATGGCAAATGTAAAAGATCAAAACACTGTGTTTGCAGCAAACATAAGTTTTCCGTTTGTTCGAAAGAGGAAGGTGGTTGTTTACGTAGAAGGCAGTGTAGACAGGTCAACTCACTCTGTTAAATCAAACAGACTACTGAGCATCACGAGATGTTCTTCACAGCTGATAGTAGTTCAAATGCCTTGAATTAAGATTGCTTTTTGCATGGAGAACGAATGTTTGTTATTTTACCTGAAAGCAGTAAGAACACGCATATTATATTCTTTCTTTTCAGCAGCACTTCCCTTACATCAAGCTTGCTCACAATAAAGCTAGGTCTCTAACACCTCTCCACTCAACGATCTTGAAATATTTCTTTCTATTTCTGCATTAATAGTCGTTTTTTTTCGAACAAAATCCTTGACCTGTCGTCCACTTAAATATTTTTGATACATCCTGTCACCATTAAGATAAAAAATGTATTCTTTAGACTAATTAAATAACATTTTCTTATGTATACGTGTTTCTTTACTTCGAAATATCGAAAGGTTTGATGTAGCATTGTACATTGTACTCGTGTACAAAATTGATTTTTGTGTTAACAAATCTCTTGACCTTTTTCTCTATTTTAGTCAAAGAATATTTGCCATTGTTTGTGTGGCATTCCTTTGTATTAACAATAATGCTTAATTAAATATTCCAAAAAGGTTTCAGTCTTGTTGTGTCTTGCTATTTTCCAGGCTGTGTACGCTCTATTGCATTTACAATATCATTCCTTTCAGACCTGAAGTCTCACTGCAGAAATAACCACGAGAACAACATTAATAATTTATGTAACGCAATTTATTGTAGACATAAAATTTTTTCTTACTTACTGGTTTGAAGCAAGGCAGTAATGGTCTTTGTATCTAAGACATGTTTAAAAAACACATTATTTGTAGATGCTCACGAAGCCGACAGAAGTGTGCAGTTGTTTCACTGTAGCAGATATCTTGACAGTGAAGGATATAAAGATGTTACTTTACGGTGGGCGGAACTTATTCCCCCTACTTATATATATATAAAACAGTGTATGCTACTTGGCAATTTTAATGTTTGGGTGTTTCCACAAACTGTCAAAACACGCAACATACTTGTCCATTTACTCAGATACGTGTATTGCACAAAGATTAATTGAGAACCCAATGACTGGAAATCGTTCTGTTACACACAAACAAATCCTGTTTGTTGTCTTGAACTCACATTAGACATCTTCTCTCCTTCACTCGTGGTCAGCGGCAGATACACGTGCATTAGGATGCTGCAGGTGGCCTTGTTCATCAAGTACTGTTATCTTTCTGTTTTGACGCTGACGCACAAGATAAATGAATCCTTATAACACTTGATGTAGGTAATCTTGTCACTACTTATTCTGTAAGTCAATTTATGGACGTACTCAAAGAAATCATAAATGTTCTGTGTTCAGTGCCACAAAAAAGACTATAAGGTTTACTGTTATAGTCTGCATGACATTTACAGGAAATTAAAGGGCTTTAGTGTTTAGCCCTTGGATGTAGTAGTAGGAAAATAAAAAGGAACTAAAACCGGAATAAAAGAGTAGCGTAGGCAACACTGAGCAAGAGGACGCGTGGGTCGCTCTTCGTTTTCTCAAAAAAAAAAAAGTTGGGAAGTACATGGGATCGATTAGGAATAGTAGCAAATTTTAAAAAAGTAGTAAAAGAAGTAGAAATAATTTATGGAGTAAATGGAATGATAGAAGACTTAGAAGTAGGAGAATATATATGTACAAAATAGAAATGAGTCGTTTAAATATTTGCGTTAGAATGACTATTACAATTAATAGGCGTAGGAGAAGGAGGATCAGTAGGATGTGATTTTTTATGCGTAGTAAGTAATAAGTAAAATAGTAGGAGAAATTAAAGGAGAGGACTTTAGAGTTTAGACTACTAATAACATGTGCTCACAATTAAGTCCCTAGATATCACCCTTCAAGATGATAAGGCATTATCTAACGATAGCTGGAGGTGAAAGATAGCGCATGTCACATGTACAAATCGCTAAACCTTGGGTATTTGCCCGGTACAGATGCTTCACTTCAGTCTGTAACCACGGAGTAAAGTTAGTGACACGTGTGAACTGGTAAGTTGACTTAAATAAGTTTTTTTAAACAATTAAAAAATAAAGATATGTGTAAACAAAGTCGTTTTTATTGTCAGTGACACAAATACTAGACAGTGTTACATATTTGTTTATCTAGATATAAATTATCAAAGGCTACCTTGTTTTCTTTATGATGGATTCTTACAAGCTTTACGTTGACATTGTGTATAAAAGTAAAGGATCAAGTAGGTATGATTATATATATATATTGTTTTATTGTCTACAGAGCTCTGTTCGACTAGAGAGTGGTTTTCTGAGAAACGTTTGTTCGGAGATGTTGTCTACAACGATAAACACATTCCTGTTGGTGATATGCATTCACATTGTCACTGTGATATCTCAAGGTGGCTTACACACTCTGAGTGTATCAGTGTGTATGTGTGTTGGAGGATGGGTGCGAAGGTGGATGTGACGATATTTGTGAACGTATGTGTATGTCTTTGTTTGTGGAAGTACATTTGTGTGTGTGCATGCGTGTTTACTTGCTTGTTTGTGCGTGTGTAAGAGTGCACGTGTGCGTATGTGAGTGCGTATGTGTGCGCGTGCTTGTGTATCTGTTGACAGAAAGGGCAAGAGAAGTTATCCAGATACGATGCTAGAACAAATGAATACGAGATAAACAGTTTTTGTAAGCACGTTTAAGTGTGAACAATTTGTCGTGTTTAATTAAACCAATACTATTTTTCACTAAAATGACAGGTGGAAATATCACGTGCACGGTACCCCCTACACACACGTTCCAGGACGCGGTTCTCACCTGTAACTTTCCCGAAGACTTGAATGTGACAAAGAAAGACTTTACAGTATACCACTACCTTGACCATAATGCAGGTATGATAATATCAACAACTGCAGTTCATTTCATAGTGTTATTTGGTTCATTTTAATAATTTCTTTATTGGTCTTTTGTATCTGGATTGCTTCATTCATTTCATCCCTTAAGCACAAAGTATGTAACAAAGACTAAAGATAAACTGTTCAGTCCCTACCTATATAAAGATAAAATAAATTGCTCAATCCCTGCCTCTACATATGCAAGATAACGAGGACAAGGTAAGAAGGTTATCAGTCCTGATGACACTTTGATAACTGTTCTGTCAACAGATGCTGTTGTGGACTGTTGGTGGCTGAGGGGCAACATGAGTTGCTCTGCTCAACCCAATGTTCAATACCAGAGAAGTGTCAACACAACCTTCACTATAACACTTGTTAATGTTTCCTCCCTCCACGCAGGCACATACACTTGTCAGTTTGCTGACAATGACCCAAAGATAATTCAAAAATGTCAGCTCGAAATTTTAATTGGTAACTGATGTTTTATTTTTATTGAATAAGCGTATCTCTTATCGCTAAATATAATATTTTTATTCCATTCCATTTGCTATTTTAATATATTGTTATTATCAGTTCAATGGTTATGGTGTCACTGATGTCATAAACTTAAAATTTGTTGTAATGTTTTTTTCTATAACCGTTTAACACTGCAACGGCAGTATTTGTTTGTTTTTTGCTCTTTGTTTAGTGAAGTGTGAAAATTTCAGGTTTTCAATCTGTGTTGCACTTCCTCTAAGCATAATTCTTTGGTTTATGTAAACCATTTAATCCTGCACAGAATGTCTGGAGTATCACTTGTAGTAGTATCTAAAAATAATACCATCATTTCAGTAATTCTTATATTTTACCAGCTTTGTCAGAAGATTCTGGCCATATTTCGGTGATCGGACTTTCACTAGGTTTGCTGGCTGCAGTTGTGTTGGTAGCTGGAGCCATTGTCTTTTACATTATGTATAGAAGGTAAGCTATATGTCTTTATACAGTTGCTTAAAAGTAAGCTTCACGACTTTCTATGATTAGAAACACGTCTGAGAGATTTAAAACTTTAATAGCATTAACCCTGCAAACTTAGTTATAAAATTTTATCTTTCGGAAGACGAAATAAAGTCTTTTCCTTGACTTTAAGTAATCAACTTTTTCCTTCTTTTTTTAAATTGATTTTTAGCTTTTATCAGTTTAGTGTTTTCTGCAGGTTTGTTTCCTTAGAACATGGCATGATAAGTAATTAAGCGAAAAATCCGCGAAAACTTCAATCAAATAACAAAAGATCCTATATAAAATATTAAAAACTATCCTTTCAACGCTTATGATTTAATGCATTTGTTATATTGCAGAGAGTAAAATGAACATTTCTGTAATACACTATTTTCATATATATATATAGGAATTACTACTAGCTCCATATTCTAACAGCAAGGTATATTTTTAAAATTTTGTCGTCGAAGGTTTTCATTCAATGAATTAAGTTTATAGTGTAGTACATTGTAGAAATTTGTTTCTAATTTCAAAGTAAATAAAAAGAAATAGAGGATAGATATTTCATAATAGGTAGGGTTATTATTTTCAGATCCAGGATAGAGACACATTGTTTGAATTAAATTAATCTCTGACAGGACTTGTCTTAAAAATATCTGGCTTTATAAAGCATTGCGTCTAAAGCTCAAAGCGAGATTTAAGCCCTCATCTTGATAAAAATAACTTTTGTGAAAGGAAAACCTACACGTCTTGCAATATTGCAGAAGAAATATGCTTACTTCAGTGCCGAAGGAAGAAGAAGAAATTCCTATGGTGTCTCTCGAAGTGAGTACAGCAGAGACTATCATTGAAACTGGTTTGAAGTTATTTGGTACCATCAAAAAATTACCTTCTTTTACTGTTGCGCTAATTTGATATAATTGTTAAAGTCAATAGTCGAAGAAATGAGCCACTTATTATTCTATAGTTATTATAATTATGACCTATTACCTTCTTGTTACAGTGGAAAAATTTTCATCTTGAGAGGTATTGACTAACATTATTTCAAGAACCTGTCTATAATTCTTTTTGTGAAGTAGTATACTAGAAAGGTTTTCTTCATGAAGGAAAGAAATAACAGTTTATAATGTGTGGCGTTATTCTCTTTTACAGATCCAGCCCGATAAATTGACAGAAGGGTTTCAAGAATTTTTGTTGGATAAAGTCAATGATATGTATCCAAACATATTTGATAAATGTTACTTTGTGCCTCCAGTTTACTTTAACAAAAATCGATACTTAGAAATGCCGGTTGTCGATCAAGTGCTTTACATGCCTGACACTACTGACAACAAAGACATCCTGTATGACCGAGCCATGCAGCACGTGATACACTGCTTACGTCACATGGCGGAACAATATCAGGAACACATGTTTGTCCTGACACAGTTCAGTTACGATGACTACCTGAGATGTCCCAGTCCTGAGTACACAGGACATCGCTTACCTGTTCCTGGTGGTCTTAAGGGTGGTACACGTGACCAGGATATCGGATGTTTTGATGTTCTTATCATCCATAGACTTCACGGCGTGGTGGTTGGGGTTGTCAAGACTGTTAGCGACAAAGACGATGGTAGTGAGAATGGGCAGCAGAGAACCGATGAACTGCTGATCTCAGAGGTGCATGAAGGGATGCGACAGCTACAGAGGGCAGAGAGTATGATACGACATCTCATGTCAGATATGAGGCCTATTCCTGTAGTTCGACTGGCCTTGATGTTACCAAACATTACCAAATCTACACTAAGAAGAGCAGTTGACAGGACAAGTAAGGTATGTTTCTTGTCACAAATACAAGTATTACATAAAATTCCTACTTTTAACATATTTGAAAAGATAATTTCATTTCTTTTGAACGAAAATATTTGTCTGTGGTGACAAGATTGTAGCTGTGATGGTAATTTTTCCAGTGTATCAGCTTGTCTCTGATTTAAGTGATATAAATGTATAGAAGTACTACTATTATAAGCTTATGCGTAATACCGATTGAGATTCCATGTACTTGTAAGTCCAAAAGCATGGAGAGCATTGTCCACCCAGGTTAGCAAGCACTTATTGCAACGATGAACGTTAAAAACTTTAGTTTATATATGTACTCTGACACGACACCCTGTAAACAATCTGCATTTTAAGTAGTCACATAATGTGATGGACCGGAAGATTGAATATTGAAGTTTAGAGATAGATAATCGTTACGATTTTTCTATTTCCTGTGTTATGAAATCTTAAAATGTGTCAGTGTTTATTTAATCTTAAGACCATATAATTTTGACCCAAAGGTAAATGTTTGCAATATCATTCATCAACCATTTAAGACTTGATTTAAAAATCCATATGATTTTATCTTTTATATTTATACATGCAAGGTATATATATTACATTAGGTTATTGAGTGTAATACAAAAAATTTAAAATAAATAAACACTGCATGATGCTACATTCCATAAATCCTGAATGCTTTGAATTTTTATAGGGTAAAGAAGACAAAAACATGGAGACCACCATTGAGCTCTGTGTCTGTGCTGACCACCTGTCCCATCCCTTGAGACCCTGGGATGTCCATTCTGGTGTGATGACAGTTTTCAGACAATGGTGGCATCAGGTGATGAGCAGTGCTGTACCCTCAATGTCTGATGGGATGTATCGAGACATGATTTCCAGGTAAAGAAAACGCGTGGCATTGGATGAAAACAATAATTTTTTCTGGAAAATTAGTTAAGTCAGGTTCCAATGCTAGACTTGTCGCTAAAAAATATGGATTCTTCCCGTTAATTTAAACACTACATTAAAAGCAGGAAAATAAGAAAAATGCACTTGGTCATAATGCTCTCTCTTATTAGGAATGTTCTCGAGCTGACATTTGTCAGTAACTGCAAACATGATGTTTGTTGTATGGAAGTTTAGTGAATTGGCTGGTCATTGGTTTCGTAACAATCGAAATACTGCGTTAACTAGGATTTTGGGCATTCTGTTGTTTGTCTGATGTACCACTTGCCTACATAGGCGGCTGTTTTGACGAATTATTCATGTGATATTAGTTGTTGGTTTAGCCAGTTAACAACAAGAAGAAGAAGAAGTAGAAGAAGAAGAAGGAGAAAGAGAAAAACAATAAGAAGAAAAGAGTAAATTCTCAGATTTCTCAGGTCTCAGATTTCTTTCTTTTTACTGGATTGCGAGTTAACCGTTCTAGGAGGTGTAAAAGTGCTGTTATAATCATGTATAGACAAAAACATGCAGACAACGAAATATACATAAGGTTTTATATCTCTATATTTATAGCGAGAGAAAGAAACAGCACTAACGCTAGACAAAGCATAAATTAAGGACGGATAGCGTTTTAAAAACTTAAAAAAATGGTGTTGCTATTTCAGTTTAAAAGATAAACACTAATATAATATGGATGGCATATTGGTAAAGAATGATAAAAATTTGTTTCGAAAAGTAGATGATCGATGTTAGCATAGTTATATTAAAAACATATCTGTTTGGTGCAGACACCTTGCTTTTGAAGAAAAAGATTATTTCATACACAAAACTCTTATAATGGGATTTCTCTAACAGTCATTGTAAAAGAACTCTTGCTGTAGATACACAGAGTCAGTCGCCCTGTCATCCTTTAGCAAGTTAAACAAAGGAACACGATATCTAATAAACTAGTTTACATATAGTTCAAAGCATACAAGTAACAAATCTAGGTGACTTGCATTTTTTTAAATTTTGTAATCTTTTCTCTCCTTAATCGTTACATGCTTAAATTTCCAGATTCTGTGGTCCTGCAACTGTATCTTTTTTTAAGATAAAGAATGTAAAACCCAGTCAGCTGCCTAAGACCCTGAATGAAGCCGTCATGTTGACTGGAGACTTGTTTGAACGACTTACACTGAGTCCGGATATCGTAAACCTTCTCTTAGAACCCAGAGTTTGTTTGGCTGGACCCCCGGGTACAGGGAAGAGTAAAACACTGGCGCTAGTGGGTAAAAAATGGATCTCTGAGGGTCATACAGTGCATCTCATCAACACGTGTGCAGAAAAAAATACACATTTAACTCAGCTTTGCAAAGTGCTGCTCCGGACATCTACAGGACATTCACCAGACAGTCCAGTGAAGCCTGTTAAACGTGTGTTTTGTAACATCGACAACCTCAGAGAAATACACAAAACCATCAAATTTCTGAGAAGCGAGGAGAAGGGACAGACCTACTGTGCACTCATTGACGAACCAGATGTGGATAAGTAAGATCCCACATTATTGAATCTTATAAATAGCATTTAAATTACGTATCCCTGCAATAGATGAATTTAAATCTGAAACTTTGATATGTTAGTGTTAAAATGGATTTTACTCTAAAGGTAATCATATACCAATCCACTTTTGCTTCACGCGTTTCCTTAAATGTATTTTATAAACAGTTCTTGAACATAAACAACTTTATGGTTTAAGCCCTGTTGTCTGTTAGACATAGCGAATGCTTGCACTACATTTTGTTTTTATTAACAGTCTCAAAGCTGCTGTTGTTTACATGTATGTTATTCAGAGCTAAACTGACACATCTTCAAGAGTTTCTCGTCAAACTTAATAAGAAACGTCCGGACAGTCGCGTGTGGGTGGCCATCAGCACTCCTGACTTCAACCCACCTGGCTGGACGGTAGAGACCCTCAAGATCCCCTTTACCTGTCCCCCTTCAGTGATACGAGAGGTATCGAAAGAAGCACACGAGACTCTCTTTTCCACAAACAGTAAACTACTACCTACCGACGGTCTACCTGTGAAAACTATTTGTCACACAGGACAAGATCACACGGGAAATGAGCCACGTGACTGTGACGCTTGTGGAAAAGAGATCGTCACATTCTTCACACGGGACCTTCGTGTTGTTACCCAGGGTATATGTCTGTGTTTGTGCAGTAACTACTTTTTGTACATAGATTTTGCCACAATTATTATAAATAAGTTAATAATAACCAGGCTACCTCCCAATCGTCAATGGTTTCAACACACATTTACTGGAATACAATTTTTTTGCAGATACACACAACGCCACAGAGTATCAACAAGCCAGCAGCCTCCAAACAACAGGAAGACATTCTCTAAGTGTTCAATGGAAAGATGTCTTGCTCTTGTTTGAAAAATACGTTACAGAAGACAGTCCGATGATACAGCTGCTGAAAAAGTCAGGTATCCCGGTGAAAGTCCTTAACTCGAAAGAAATAGAAAAATTACAAATGACAAAGGTAAAAGATCAAAACATTATGCTTGCAGGAAACATATGTTTTCCCTTTGTTCGAAAGAGAAAGGTTGTTGTTTACGTGGAAGGCAATGTAGACAGGTCAACTCCCTCTGTAAAATCAAACAGACTACTGAGCATCACGAGATGTTCTTCACAGCTGATAGTAGTTCGAATGCCTTGAATTAAGATTGCATTTTGCATGGAGAACGAATGTTTGTTATTTCACCTGAAAGCAGTAAGAACATGCATATTATATTCTTTCTTTTCATCATTCTTTCGAATTGTTCAAAATCACTGATGTGACTTTAATAAGTAATTTGATAGACAAGTGATTAGAGACCTAGAGTCCAAACAGAGATGTTCAATACCTGATTAACTTAGAAAACTTTACCCAGTCAACCCAGTTGGCGGTAATGTGTACCTGACATCAAAATAAAAAAAAAATAAATAAAAAAAGGTTGGGGAAGGTAAGAGAGTGGGAGAGGAGCACTTCCCTTACATCAAGCTTGCTCACAGTAAAGCTAGGTCTCTAACACCTCTCCACTCAACGATCTTGAAAACTTTCTTTCTATTTGTTTATTTGCAGTCATTTCTTTTCGAACAAAATCCTTGCCTTGTCGTCCACTTAAATATTTTTGATGAATCCTGTCACCATTAAGATAAAAAATATATTTTTAGACTAATTAAATAACATTTCCTTATGCATGCCTTATTTCCTTAATATGAAATAGCAAACGGTTTGTAGTAGCCTTGTACGTGTACTCGTGTTCAAAACTGATTTTACGTTAATAAATCATTTTACTTGATTGTCTTTGTTAGTCAGAATCTTTCTTAAAGTCTAAATTCAACCTTCGTCATTGTTTGTGTGACACACCTTTGTATCAACCATAAAACACAATTAAATATTCTAAAGAGTTTTCAGTGTTGTTGTGTCTTCCTATTTTCCAGGCTATGCATGGCTCTCTTGAGTGTCAGAGATCATTTCTTTCAGGCCTACTGTCCATTGTAGAAATAAGCATACTTCCGTAGAACAACATGATAATTTGTGTTATGCAATTTTTTTAAATATGAAATTTCTTCTTACTTTCGGGTTTGCGAGCGAGGGCAATAACGGGCTTCGCATCTAAGACATATCAAAACAGAATATTTCTAGATATTGACGAAGCCGATAGAAGTATGCAATTGTTTTCTTGTAGCAGGTATTTACACAGTGAAGGATATTAAGATATTACCTAAGGGTTGGGGGATATTATTCTCCAAACTTATATATAACAGTGCATTCTTACTTGATTTTTTTAAATGTTTGGTTGTTTGTATAAACTGTCAAAACTCGCAACATACTTTTCTGTTCACACAAATATGTGTTTTACAAAAAGATTCAACGGAAACCGAATGATGGGAAAAATCGTATTTGTTGTCTTGAAGTCACATTAGACATCGTGTTTTCTCGTCTCTCCTTCACTCGTGGTTAGTAGCAGCTACATCGTGCGTTAGTATGCTACAGGTGGTCTTGTTCATCAACTGCTGTTATCTTTCTGTTTTGGCGTTTAAACATAAAATAAATGAATTATTATAACACTTGATGTAGATTATCTTGTCTTGCATCATGCAACATCTGTTTTAACTTCTGACTCTAGTTATTCTGTAACTCAATAGATTTCCCACTCGAAAGAATCTTCAGTGCTCAGTGTTCACTGTCATAAAAGAATATAAGATTTGCTAGTATACTCAGCATGACTTTACAAGTAAATAAATAGTATTAATATTAAGCACTATTAGAAAGAGAATAAAAAGGAACTAAAAAAGGAAAAAGAGATAGTAGTGGGAGAAGAAGCAGTAGCGTAGTACAAGTAAGTGGATGTTAGGAGTAGTACAATAAAAATAGAAATTAAAAACAATATAAGGAAATAAATTAGAATTACAGTGATAGCTTTGCTTTTGTCGATAATGCTTCCAAAAACTATCGGTGATATCCGAAACCAACGAAAACCGATGGAATTATTTTCAGATGAATCAATGTAAATCCAGCGATAATTTTCCGTTCGTCTGCTGCTTTCATGACTTTTTTCTTCCGACTTTGGCCGGAAACTTTCGCAAACTGGCTGGCCAAGTCCCGAAACCTAGAAAAGATCGGACATTGTCCGGTCAATGTGATATGATGTTGGCCACTTCCCGATTAGGCCGATTTCGGGCTTTTTCCGTAATATACACACACAATAATCAACACATCAACTCTCGAGGGAAACAATAGGTTTTCGACTCATAGAACAAAGGTCATTTGAGTGACTCACTGAGAAGTGTTAGATATTTCAGTCTGGTCACGAGGCAGATCGAGTGGAGAAGCACAAGGTAGGAGAGTGGTGAGCGAGTGAGAGAAAGAGAGATAAGAATGGACGATAGAATCAGAACATTTATTTATAACAAATTATGTAGGATAGCTAAAGTGCAAGTACTGAAGTGTTTTTTTAAACCTACCCTGCGCTTTTATATGGTTGATTCACATGAAGGGATATCTGGTGAAGCTGTGTACAAAGTCTTTTTAATAATTATAATAAACTACACTTAATTGTCCCTTTTTTCTGTTTGTTGTTAGGAAAATCTAACCTGAAATGGATTTGGGTTTTCTGTTTTTGTTATTACTACAAGCAATTACCTGGGAATGTCTCTATGTTTCTACCGTGTCAGCACAAGGTAGCTCGAAGCTTTTATAATTCTTTACTTTTCTTACAGATTTAAAGTATAAGCTAAGGCAGATTATCCATTAAAAAAGCTTTGGTTCTCCCCATACACTAAATAACAAAAAGTAATTTAGTGACACACAAGTGATGCAAGATACAGACACACAGACAGACACACAGACAGACAGACAAACAAAGAAATATATACACAATATGGACCTCAGTTCCATCTTCTGTATCTGTACTTACAAATACTTTATTGCTGTCATCTCCTGCATTCGCCACCATCCACTTTTACAAATCATAGAACATTAACTGTTGTTACTGTGCCATTCCCCCAACCCTTGAGTGTGCTCGGGTGATATTTCTGTTCTGACCTCTGACCTAGACTTCCGTTATCCTTGCTTGGCACAATAGCCACTTAGGGCTGACTGTATCACTTAAGTGGTGACGACTTGTGCACATGACATTTCGAATTTTTCAAGTCTTCTCTAGCTGTGAATGTGCTGATAAATTTTATCTAGACTTTAACAGTACGGTATATTTATGTCATCCCCCACCCCAACATACCATGTGACAAAAATAAATACTTTTTTCGATTCCTATTGAAATAATCATTTACAAATTCGTGGATCCTGTTTTGTAATGTGTAAAATATCTATGACTACATGGAGACAAATTTGAAGGAAGAGAATTACAGATTGTTTTTGATAAAAGTCCTTGGTCATGTTTTATGAAAGCAGGAAAGGGTTTTCACTCAGATTTAAAATACCGGATCGATGATATGTTGATGATGTGGTGGTTACAGAGGACAAGATCACTTGCACAATACCGCCAGTGGCGCCCTCTCATGACACAGTTCTGACATGTCACTTCCCTGAGGACCTGAGTGTCACAAGGAAAGATTTCACGATCTACCGATATGTCGAACATAGCAATCCAGGTGATAAATCATGTGGAGCTAGCGTAGTTCTCATGTTGTTTACTTTTCGTTTTTAATTATTTAAAAAAGACTGACAATTTGTGAACTTCTACTAACCAAGCGTATGTTCTACAGTGTTCATAGAAGAATCATCAAATGGCTATAGTCTGCATGAATTGCTGCTTCTTCATCCTCGATGCTGTTCTCAAGGTACTACTAACACGAATGCTCATTTCGGTGTTGACAGTCTGTTTAATACTCAACATACACTTTGACTAACAACTGCCTAAACATCAAGTATTGTGATCCTCGTCTTTGGGCAATAATGCTCTGTTGAAGACGCTGTCTTGTTTCCTTTTTCATTGTACATATTCATTCTCATATGAAGTTGGTGCTTGTTAAGAATATTAACAAAGATAACATTACCACTTACTTCATTGCTAATAAAGAAAAAATATGGCAAATATGGATTGCACTGTAACAATGAATTAATTGTTTTTCTTTGAAGAACCTGTTGTCGACTGCTGGTGGCTGAATGGCGCCATGGATTGTTTCGCAAAAGCAGGGTTTGAATATAACAAGGTAGTCAGCCGAACCCTGAATGTTACAATAAGTCACGTGACAAAGGCGACAGGTAAATACGCCTGTCAAGTGGCCGGCTACGTGTCCAGACTTTTGGAAACCTGTGAATTGAATTTTAAATATGGTAAGATCGTTTTTGTTCTGAAACAGTACAGAAGTTTGATAGTATCGGACGTTAGCGATGTATTAACACAAACACCCACAAAACATTAAAAAGGACACATTTCTTTCTCAAATGTTTAGATGACTCGTCCAGTAGAACAATACTACAAATGCTGAACAAATTGTGCTTTTTTGATATAGTGAATTTATTACTTATAGACATTGGTTATTGTGTCTTAAATTTAAAAGCTTTGAAGGTGGAGAACTGTTTTTATTTGATTTTGCTATGATCTTTGAATTATCCTTAGAAGCATCCCAGTAGACAGCCGGTCCACTCCTTCATGTAGTCACCCAGATATTTTCTTCTGCTTCTCTCAGCATGATCTGTCTTTTGCCATTTTCTTGGAGCAACATCTTTGGT
>SRHC01002454.1:38347-77632 GCA_004794325.1 Pomacea maculata
TTTTTATACATCTCCTAATTATGATCAACGTCCTTCTTATCATCCTTTGTCGTTATTGTAATTTTTTCTTATTACTTATCTGCAGGTGAAAATAACACGTGTAGTATTTCCAAAAAGGAAAGTGATTCCCAAGGTATTTTGACCTGTTTGTTCAATGAAGACATCCAGAGGACACAGAGAAATTTTACTGTGTACAAGCACCATGGCCATGAGAAACGAAGTATTGTAACAAATAAAAAAATATATCGCAGAGTTGTGTGTGTGTGTGAGTGATGTTTGTAGGTTTGATCTTTCATCACATCTACGCAATATGTCCAAATCATATCCAATTCGATTGCTCCATGATTATTTTACCTGAGAAGGTCGCTAGAAGTGCTTGAATCCAGATTTTGCTCTTTTTGTGTTTACATTGTATTGTTACAAAATAAACTCCTGGCGCTGGCTTCATTTTACCTACCTTACTGAGATGCACAAAAATAATTAAAATATGATATTTAATAGAGATACATAGTTCTTAAATAGTGGGGCTTCTTTAACTGCTCATTGGTCGTTCATACATCAGGTATCCTTCATTGTTGGTGGTCCAGTGGAAGAGTCAGTTGCCACGTGACACAGAATTACTACTTTGACAAGGAGGTCTCCTCCTACCTCCAAGTGCGGATACCGAGCACAACAAACGAGGGAGAGGACATCTATTCATGTTGGCACGATGGGTCTCAAGCCGACCGAGTGGAAACTTGCTCCTTTAATACAGACTGCACACGTACGGAAGGTAAATACACAGGTTAAGGTAGTCTCGTATGTTTTTAATTGTCGGAGAGTGTGGTCTTAGAGACCACATGTTATTGATGGCCGGGTATATTGAGGGTGGTACTCATACCTTGTCAAGTGTATCCTAGCCTCCCCGTATCACCTCCTGAGTCAAGTACACATTTTTGACAACTAAAATGATTTAATGTCTACTTAGGATAAAGGCAACATTACTGAAAAGCAAAGAAAAAAATAATGTAGCTTTTGCTTTCTCTCTGTAAGCTATACAGTAGTATAGTACACCTTTAAATCTTTACTCACACATTATCTTGTTCATCTTTTTCAGCACCTAAGACTGTGATTCCTTCGGTCATTGGAATATCATTAGGAGGTTTGGCAGTTGTGATTTTGCCTGTAATGGTAATCGTAGTTTTCAAGAAATTGAGGTGAGTAAGAGTCACTAAAAGTCTTTTAGGTAAATATAGCTAGTAGTAGAATAGAGGTTAGGTGGATGTAGCAGTTGTCACAATAGTGATTGTGTCTTGTGTTTTGTATTTTGGTTCTTAAAAGCTGACAGAACATTAGCAACTTCATTTTCAATTAGTAATGAGTCTCACACAGTGTAATATATTGGATATTAAAGGAACCTTAGTTACTGATATCACTATTTCTCTTTGGAAAGATACTTTATGGCGCGATCTTTTGTCCTCTTGGCTTTAACTTCAAACTTTTAACCAAATCGAAAAAATAATTCACGGAATTTGTGACTAATTTGCTGAGTGATAAAAGGGTATTCTCTTTTTTTGGTGATAAAATTCTTTTGAAACGTATAACAGATAAATGTACATGGTTGACAGTCAATTTGATTTTGGTTCTCCTCCTTGGTAGGGAATATTAAATGATAACATTAAAAATGTAAACAATGGACACTTCAGAAAATATGATTATGATTTAATTTTCTTTGTTGAAACTGTCTGATATTAAGACTATTTTATTGTTCCTTTCAGGCGTTGTGTTCCATCCACTGGAAAAAATGCTAAAGGTCCAGGTTCACCCGTTCATGGTCAGCTACCGGAGACCGAAATCTTTGTGATCGAGAATTACTTTGAATCACATGATCTCAACCCGGACATAAGAGAACTGCTGCAAGAGCCCAGAGTATTTCTTGTTGGACCTCCGAGTACCGACAGAACAGATATTTTATGTCACGTGGGAAGGAAATGGATTGCAGAAGGTCATGTGGTGTATCTAATTAACCTGAGGTCCTCAGGGCATCCTGCTACAACACGGTTACAACAGCTGCTGCAGCAGAGAGATGGAAATAATTCCCGAACCAGTCCAGCACATGCGAGTGTCATCCCTCTATTGTGTGACATAAAGGACGATAAGAAAATAAATAATAACATTAACAAACTGGTTCAATGTTCCAAGGAAAAAATCCTTTATGCCCTCGTTGACGATTTGGCTCCTGAAAGCAGGTAAGTAAAAAATACAAATAAATTTCATTTGAAAAATCCATAACACTCAAGGATCAAGGGTTTGTTTACTGTGAAGAGCATTATTACAACTTGTTTGTAATTTGCACAATTTCATCATCATCATCATCGTCGTCATCGTCATCGTCATCATCGTCACCAGTAAGGATGCTAATATATTTCTCTAACGACATATGGTGATTTGTGTATGTCACAGAGAGCAAGAAGAAAAAGTCCAAATATTTCTCACAAAACTTCATGAGCGCCTCCCAAACCTTCACCTGTGGGCGGCCAGTGATCGTCCTCACATTTCACCACCTGGCTGGAGGGGGAAGCCTCTACCTAAATTTCTAAGCTGCCCACCACCTGTCATAAAGAAGGCAGAACAAACAAAACGTTCTCGTTCTGCAAAATGTTTCCGATGCCAAATGTTTCGTTGCCTAACGCTAAAAAACGCCTGCCATCCTCTTGAAGACACACAAGTAAATATTATAATGACTTTTACTTAATAAAGAAGAATATATGTTTGTCCTTTTTCTTGAAAAAAGCCATCGATCAAACAAATAGACACGCATAAGTGTATAGGCATCGAAATGTTGAAATGCCGATTTTTTCACAATAAAAACAGCATCAAACACAGATTTCGGTCAAAAAAATGTAAACCTTAATAAATATTTTAGGTGTGAAACAATTGTGTGATTTCTGAATTATTATAATTGAATGTAATCATTTTTTATTCTTCAAGTATTCTTACTATATCTATAATTAGTGTAGGTTACAGTTACTTAAACACATGCTTTATTGTATCCTAAATTTGTAAAACAATGATTAGTTGGATAGAAATTCACAGAAACAGCGTTGTTATTTTGTTATTTATGAATTTCAGGGCCGGTCATGAGTTTTTTCAGCGGGATGAACACTGCATGCACCCTGGGGTAGTATTATTAGTGTACTGACACCCAGGGTAGACATTCGTGTTATGTGTATGTACGTGGAAGGAGCAATCAACAGACAAGACTTTTCACCTTAGAAGAGCAGTCTGTGTGTCGTCACCGTTGTATGTAGCAGCTGGTTTGTGTTTGTGTGACTTTTTCATATTAAAAACCAATTTAGGTGTTGCACCACTTCTGTACTTCATTTGTATCTGTATTTGTATGATTTAAGAAAAAAAATATATGGGAATAATAGACAATAAGACACTCACAAAAAATGTTCGTAGTAAAAATAAAAGGCATTCCTAACAAAATGCGGTAATATCTGCAAGGTTATCTGGATCAAAAAAAAAGCCTATGTAAAGTAATATATATATATATCTGCTTTCATAGATCATCATTTAAAACAATAAGTATTTTTAATGTTTTTTAAAAATAATTTTGCTAAGCTTCTTTTTTCCATAATTCTGTTTCCTAAAGTATAGAGTGGAAGGACACTGTTATACTGACATATTGCTCGTGTTGCCGTTGCCCCAAATAAAATATCTGCGGAATCGATTAAATCTTCAAATCAGCGTCTTCCTGTCTCTTTGACAAGGGATGTAACTCTATCTAAATAAGATCCAACGAGAAATGGCCTGGGATACGTCCCTTGTCTTTTTATATTTTGTGGTAGACATTGTTGAATTCAACGGACACGGGTGAGTGCTCCACTCTTAACATATTTGTCCGGCCTAGTCTCCAAGAGAGAAACACATTTCAAGTCTATAAATACAATAAATTTCTACTGTCAGACATTTTTGTTTTCATTTATTTCACCTAGACTGAATGCTAGAAGCGAAATTGTTCTAACTTGCTGCAGGTCGAGCATCGTCTAGTCATTAAAAGAAAAACATGAAAGGCAGGTATGAGAAGGGGGTGGTTAGTAAAGAGTTGGTGAGATATTTGCTTGTTACCAACACAACAATAATCAAAACATCGTGTAATCAGATGATGTTTCAGGAAAAAAATCAAACCTTGACACCTGTTGCGTTACAAACCAACCGGTTGTTAGAATATGTTCATGTTTTACAATTTCTTGTCCTTTTGTTGCATCGTATTGTCTTTTAATGCCAGATGGTTGCAAGTTATTCCTCCCATCATTTTCATAAATGTACGGGATGATATCCTTGCACTCCAAGCAAGAAAAAAAGCAAAGAATGTACTCCTATTCTTATGTGACTTTCGTATTTTTATTCCTAAGACACCGTATGCTTCCAAGAGCAAAATCGAAATAATTTTAGTAATTCTCAATAGATACTAATTGCTAATCTACTCTTGACAACAATTCTCACTACTGGTTGACTTTCATCGGTGAAAACAAATCGTGTTTACTCCTACTATGTTTACCTATTTAGTACGTTTATTCTTATATTTGAAACGTTTGTCGGACTCGGTGTTCTGAAATTTTTAGCTTGTGGTCTTCAGCAAAAATCTTGAATAAAATATCACCGAAAGCGTGCTCTCTAAACAGATGTGAGATGCAGAGAGTGTTCAAAGACGAGATGGTGAAGTTGAGCCAGCGGGGAAGAAAGAAATCGGAATATCCTGAAAATCAGTCTTCTTAGTAGGTGTCACATGCAGACAAAGTCCCAGGACGAGATCCGAACTCAAAAGCTTTTAGTTCCCACTGCAATGATAAAAAAAAAAAATATCCAAGCACTTCACTACAGGGCGCTATATTTGACTGTCATGTGACCAGAGACAATAAATAACAGCACTTATGACAGAACATGCTGGGACTGGATCAACCACAGACACACTCTTGACATTCTGAAAGGTCAGATAATCAGCAAGCCCCACATTTATGATAACAATACATGGCCGTGTGAGGCCAACAAACGGTTACGGTTTTTTTAAAAACTATTAACATTTTTGAGGAAGGGGGTGTGGTTGGTTCCGTCTGTCAGCAGCCCCGTGACTCAATGTCATATGACAAGAGCACAAGGACAAGGTTGATACATCCGTACTGATTATACGAAGGTAAAATTAGGATTAATTATCGATAGCATGTGAATATACGTATCATTGCCTTATTACTGTATGTGTGCATATAGAAAAATGGTTTTGTGTTAGCGTGCTGGTGAGTATGTTTGGGATGGTAAGTATTCATACATTATATGTAGGCGTGCTTGTACATGTCAAAAAGATTATTTCATGTTGACCTTTTTATGTCACACTCGTGTGTGCGGGTATAAACCATGTACTAAGAGACAAAAGGCAGGTAGAAGGTTTATACTTCAATACAATTTGACATTTTTAAGAAAACATTGTGGTCATTTTTTTCCTTTAAGCAGTAAACCTAAATGTAAATGCCCTCTTTCTAAATATATTTATCGGGTTTTCCCTATTTAGTAGAATATTATTGCACAGCTTCAGCAATCAAAATATGTTTATCACGTATGTTACATGGTACGGATGCTGATGATGGTGAAGAAGAAGAAGAAGAAGAAGAAGAAGAAGAAGAAGATGATGATGATGATGACGATGATGATGATGACGACGACGATGATAATGACGTGTTTCGTTATAATTTACTAGAATATTGTTTCTCTTTTTCTTAAACGATAATAGTTGCAATTTGAACAAGAGCTGGTGTTCTTCTAATGGAGTCGCTTACCCAACAGTTCTTTTTCTTGTTGTGTTGCCTGTGTTTTGAGCGAGTTTCAACACAAGGTTAGTAATTCTTTGCAACATCTACTAAAGGTTACTCCGATATATGGAACGACACTCTCGTAACTGTAAAATATGAACTTATCGGACTTTATTCACAATCAAGTTTAAGCAAATTATTAGGGATCGGGATTCTAAGATTTGTTGTCGAGTTTGTAATTTGTCCATTCGTTGTGATACTGAATTCTTGAATATTTCTTCTTTTAATGGTACGAAGACTAGATAAGAAATTAAAACATTTTTGCACATTTATCCCCTTTTTAAGCAATCACCCTTACATGAAGTACTGCCTTTTAGTATGAATTCAACTGTGGATTTTTTTCAGATATGATTAGATGCCGTGTCCCACCTGTAAATTCTCTTCAGCAAACTGTTTTAACTTGTTTCTTTCCTGAAGACCTGAGTGTCAGTAAGAAAGACTTCACAGTCTACCACTACGCTCAAGCTGGAAGTCCAGGTGAGGAAACTTAGTTTTTCCACCTTACTTTCCACTAACAGATGACTATTGCACGATTGTCCACGAATGGAATATACTCAAGATATATACTTTTAAATATTTACATACATACATGCTCTCTCCAGATGCTGTTTTAGACTGCTGGTGGGTTGGAGGTGCTCTGGACTGCTTCGCCAAACCGGGATTCAGTACCACGAAAACAGTCAGCACCACCCTTAATATTACAGTGAGTCACGTGACCTCAGCACTTACAGGTACTTACGCTTGTCAAGTGGCTGGCTATGGCGCTAGTGTCCTGGGAACATGTCAACTCGACTTGAAACTCGGTAAGTCAGTCTACTCTGAGTGGTATGAACAACATTAAGTTTAATTAAAAATGGAGTAGGATAATTTATTAACGTCTTATCAATGTTCTTTGATATAGTTTTAGGTCTTTTCTACAGTCCTAATAAATACTGAACAGTTGTCTGTTGCCAAGTATGATTAGACAAGGGCAAAAATGTATTTATTAAATAATGTGCTCTGTTTGCAGATGAAAACTATACGTGTAATGTCTCGAACGTGCCTAATGATTCCCTCACTCTCACCTGTTTCTTTAATGAAGATGTTCAAAAGAAACAGACAAATTTTTCTGTCTTCGGCTACAATGGGCAAGAGAAAATAAGTAAAGGTAGAATGTTCACTCATTTATTCTTACAACTCTTCCACGCGCAAAAGCTCTCACACACACTCACACACAAAGATATATAATATAAAATTCAATGCGTGGACCTTCAACGGTGTGCAACCCATCAGAACATAACTATGTAGTACTTTAATACATAATATTTCTAATGTGAATATCTATTATTTTAACAAAGATGATTTGGTCTGTTTATAACGATTTAAATATATTAATAGTAATGAAGCAATCATAAATAATATTAAGAATATTTACTTGTGGTTGATAAAACAATCATTATTGTTATGTAACAGAGATATTACATTGTTGGTGGGTACACGGCAAGCCACAGTGTCAGGTTGATGATGATTACCTGTATGATTACGAGGTGTCCACATATCTCAACATCAAGAGTCAAAAGGCGACAAAAGTGAAAATATCTACATACTCATGCTGGCACGCGGGCTCCACACAACAACAACAGAAAACATGTTCAATTGGGATATCTGAGGAAGGTTTGGGGCTCACCATTTCTCTCGTATTTCAAATTATGACACCTCTGTCTAGTTCGTACCAATTGTCTGTTACTTTTTTGCCTAACTTTAAGTCTGTATAATGTATATCCGCCTCAGAAAAACAATAACAATTCTAATAGTTTAGAAAGTTGTTCAATTTAGTGTTCCTGCGTAATTACAGTTGATTTAGAAATTATAAGCACAACTAACGTGGAGAAAATAGGAAAATATGTTTTGTCACATCTCTAAAACAGCTGTTTTATTATTACTCTATTGTAGCTGTGGTATTTTTTCTTTTTTTTTCCTGTTTTGTTTCAAACTTTAGCAAAACGTTTTCAAGCCTCAGAAAAAGATATTTCAACTGGTTTGACTGTCGGCCTGCCCGTGGCTTTGACTGCGGTGATAGCAACAATTATTGTCATTGTAATTCTACTGAAACGCAACAAGTAAGCCTCGGGTATCACAACATAACTTCTTGTAATGAATAGTATAAGCAAAGGGACATGAGCTTATTGTCTAGGGATGCCATTTGGTAATGTCCCTTTCACTATACCAACATAACTGAAATACATATTGCAATGTAATTGGTGGCTTGGTGGAAAGTTTCACTCTCAAGCATTTGAATATTTTAGTTCTATGAGTTTCATAATCTCTTCTGTGTGGAAAAGATGAGCGCAGAAAATACTGTAAAGTCTTTTTTCTCTTGTCTCTTATCTTAATAGTCTGGCATTCCCAGTATTAGGTTGCAGTGAGTTTGCTCTGATTGTCTCTCTCCTTTCCTACATACACTTCATTTTCAACAGTTGTGCTTTTCGATGGAGAAAAACGCGAACATCTGTGGACGATGCACACCTCCCTATGATAAAAGAAGTTAGTATTTTACTCAATTTTAAAACCCTAAGAGGTGTAAGCAGCAAGTAACACAGTCCATGTAAGGCACCTCATCTATTCCTCCTCCGCCCTGTTTCTGTAAGAAAATTTTACCAGTTTTTTTTTCCATGATAGCTTCTAATAATGTGTGCGTTACAAGGAGATAAAGCTGTATTAATTTGTTCTGCAATTGCTTTTCAAAATCAACGTTTCATGCTTCAAAGAAACTAAAATATTTCTTCTTTCAGGAAAGCAAAGAAGACGTAACGACAAGAACGTTCCAAGAATATTTAGTGAAAAACATCGAAGAAATGTACCCGGATATGCTTGATTCCTGCTATTTCGTGCCTCCAGTTTACTTCAACAAACTTCGATATGAAAAACAGCCAATAGCTGATCAAGTCGTGTACGTCCCACAACCTCCTGACCTGAGTGACGTCAGACACGACCGCGCCATGCAGCACGTGCTGCACTGCTTACGTCACATGGCAGAACACTATAAGGAGAACATGTTTGTCTTGTCACAGTTTAAATATGAAGATTATCTAAACAACCCTGGAAATAGCTTTTTAAACCATAGCTTACCTGTTCCTGCTACGCTTAAAGACAAGACAAACGTCGGCTGCTTTGACATTCTCATCATTCATCGACGTCTCGGGGTGTTGGTTGGGGTCATCAAGTCTCTCAGCGATAAGGATGACGGAAGTGAGGAAAGTGAGCGGAAAATAGATAACATGTTAGTCCGTGAGGTGTGTGAAGCTGTCGAACAATTGAAATACGCAAAGAGCATGATGGAACACCTGATGTCAGATCAGAGAGACAAACCTACAGTTCAAATGAGCTTGATGTTTCCCAACGTTACCTTGTCGTCTCTACAACGAGCTCTCGGCAGCGACAGTCAGGTCACTCAGGTAGGTTACACATGCATGATGTCAACCGTTTGGCTGGTTTTCTAGGTTTTCAAAAGATTTTATACTTTTTTATTAACATGTGTCAAGATAAGCTGCATATTGTTCTGTATTTGTACACATACATTGAAAATTACCTACGTGCCCTATGCGACTAAAGTCTAGGGTGTTTAAAAATGACGTAAAGAAAAAGTACAGAACAACCATCTTCTGAAAAAATAACATAAATATATAAAAGGTATTACACTTTTTATATGCCTTATATGCTATTTAAACAAAGGTAAGACAAACAAGTCCTCTAAAATTTTTGTTACAACAAAATATGTTCGCCAAAGCCACAGTTATCCGCGTCTGACAAAAAGATTCATTTTCATCTGGTGTACCTCCTTAAAACATTCTTACACATTGTGTGTTTTTAGAGTTTGCGCGAGTGTGTTAATGTGAAGGCCACTGACGACCCCACTCATCTGTGTCTTTGCGCAAATTATTTGTCCAACCCCTGCGCTCCATGGGACATCGACACCAGTGTGATGAGTCATCTGAGGAAATGGTGGGACGGGATTATGAATCAATCTGATGCTGACAGCCAAATGACTGATGACTTGTATCGAAATATAATTGCAAGGTGAGCAATTTGTCATGGACGATCATTAGCAGAAGTAAAAGATTATATACTTTCTCAAACATTCTATATTGTTTATCTAATGTACTGTGTACAATTGAAATCCACAGCACACACAAAAAAACTTTTCGATTGGCTGCCTTAAACTCAAACAAATAAAGTAAAGTGAATGTACAGACTGCTATAGTTATACACAGCAGTTCAAAACAAGACAGAAAAAACAATTAATTGCGTCGATGTACCATAGTGATAGGTTGAGATAAAGGCAAGGACCTCATACATATTTTTGCGTTCTTAGGTTTTGTGGACCGGCTACTCAGTCCACCATCCAACTGATGGAGGAGACGTTCCTGCAGCCCAAGACTCTGGCAGACGCCGTGACCCTGACAGGAGACCTGTACGAGCGACTGACTCTGTACCCGGATATGATAGAGATGCTTAGAGAACAAAGGTTGTTTCTTGTTGGTCCACCCAACACCGGCAAAACACGAATGTTGACGCTGGCTAGCGAACAGTGGATAGAAGGCGGCCATCACCTGTACATTTTAGTCAGCAATTTTTCACAATGGGATGTAACTTCCTCGTTTTCCAGAGCATCCCAGCATAAACCTGAGACACAGAACACAGATGAAACTCCACGACCCTCTGTCTCGAGAGTAATCTGTAATTTCAATATCAAGAAGGAAATGAACGAAATTCTGGACATGTTAACAACACAGGGCAAAATATGTGTGATTGCAAGTGAAGTCGATTTCTGGGGGTAAGTGTGATGGCATAGTTAGTTTAAACCCTAAAGATATTTTCGCCTCCCCCATACCCTTTTAACAAAGACTTTAAAGCTTGAATTACTTTTTCATAATTGATATCCTTAATAAATCAATGAAAAACAAACATGCCTTTACCTAAACCACAGTTAAGCTTAAGTAATCTAAAACAATTTACAATTTCATAGATTGTTAGTCGTGGAGAAGTAATCATTAAAATAAATACTGTAGATGAATTTGTTTTAAATATGTTAAAGTGGATTGAAGCTAACAAACACGCGTTTGTTTTTTTTAAATTTGTTTTGCAGAAAATATTTTAAAACATTATTAGAAGCCCTAAGTCGCCAACATCCACACCTTTTATTGTGGGCTACAAGCAGCACTAGTCAGAATGTACCCGAAGGATGGAAGGTACAGACCTTCACTCGGGCTCTCAACTGTCCGCCTGCAGTCATCAGAGAAGCTTCACGTGCAGGAGCAGGTTATTTCCTACCTGGGGCTGAAATCAAACCACGTGACTGCCTGACCCCTACTGACGGCCCACAAGTGAAGTATATTTACCATGAGATGGACTCCACGGGTTACCACGACTGTTCTCTGTGTGGCAGGAAGGTGGCCGATTTTCTCAACATGTATCTTGTTAGTAAAAGCAGTAAGTGGGATTGTAGTCTTTGCTTAAGATTTACCTTTTAAATTTTAGAAGACACTTCTTTTTCAACATCGAGTGAGAAACACAAACGGCCAGTGATAAGTAGATAACATCAAAAATCTGAATATTCTTAAAATATAAATATCTTGTTTTATTCCCTTTTAGATAAAAGAGCTCCTTCACATGACACCACTGAAGCAGCCTCAACTTTAACACAAGTACAAAATAAATCACCTACTTTGAAGGGATCTTCCATTCTTCAAGACAAAGACATTTTAGTGATATTTGAAAACGACAAACACGAAGTCTCATTCGTGAAGGAACTAAAGAAAGTAGGTTTCCAAGTAAAGCCTCTACAGGTTGTGAAAGACAAAGACGTCGTGATTGAAGCGAATGATTGTGTCTGCTCCATGCATGTTGATCATTGCCGTAAATTCAGACCAAGGCGTAAAATCGTGGTGTACGTGGAATACAAATCACCACCTGAAAATATTTCCAACAAATGGCGGGGCATCACGTGCTGCACGGCACAGCTGATCGTCATGCGATGGAAATCTACATAATTGTTTTTCTCGTTTCACTACGCAGAAATGGAGATGATACTACCCTACACCACATGTTTGAATTTCAGGTCTTCTAAAATTGTGTTAAGTGCTCGACCAGCTGCTTACAATAAACAGGAACATAATCAACAGATAATATTTTAGACATAAGTACTTTAATCAGTAAAATATATTACTACTTTTATATACATGATAAACCTGTGTGCTGGGGGTGTGTGTGGTGTGTGTAGGTGTGATTTCAAGCATAAAATTATATGTAAGTTAATGAAAATAAAATGTGAATAATTTATTATATAATATCGTTCTTGGTGCATGGTCGATTCCAAAAACGCCCCAACCCTTTTTAGACGAGCAAGTACCTCTTAGAACACAAGATTAAACAATTACAATACAAATAAACCCTGACAGTCTTGACTACGAGATCTCTTTGCTTCACAGTTTAACATTCATCCTTTTATTTCGCCATAACACTTCTGTGCACTTTCAAAGGGAAAAGGCCTCACCGCCTTCTGGATATTACGCAACTCATAGGCTAAGGGAGACAACCAGGTAAGAAAAAAAACCCATCAGTTTACACGAAATCTTTCTTCGATAGAAATACTAGCCACGACGCTAGCACCAGGGTTGTCAACCTTTCTGCACAACTATCTCAATCAAACGGCAACGTCACGTGATCGGAGTCAGGTGCACTGTCCCTGCTGCATTATGTGCAGTCTCAGGGGAGACAAAGGTTATGGGAGACCCCCGACAGAAAAGCAGGGACTCATTCACTTTAGAATGTAAAATGTTTACTTTTTAGAAATAATAACTGGAAGTGTTTACGTACATACCAAATTCTCACAGTTGCTATACTTCACTAATACACGTCTTAAAGGCGGAGAGCGGCATAAAAAATATGTGAATTTTCTAACGCAACAAAAGATCTACTTCGGAAATGCAAAACAGTTTATTACTGTTGGAAGTTATTTTTAAAGCTAATGGACGGTTTGTTGGTTGCACTTTGAAGGTAAAGTTGTTATTAAGATAGAAGGCGGTAAATCGCAATGTTCGAAAAATGTCCTGAAAACCAGCTTTCTTAACAGGGGTCACGTGCAGACAATATCTAAAGGAGAGAATTAAGATAACATTTATGTGGGATAAGACACATTTTCTAGAGACCCAACGACAATAAAAAATGAGCTTTCAAGCCTAGTCTATCAAAGAAAATTAGGAACGAGTAATATTTTGGAAAAACTGATTTATATATGCCCATGTTTTCTTAAATCCAAGAATTTCTGGTGGTTTAGTAATATACAACTGATATACACCTTTCTGACATAAACTGTAAGCAGAAGGCCTAGGCCTAGTTTAATATTCATGTTGTGCTTTACAAACCTACTATCGAAAGAAATAATCCTTTGAAAAAGAGAAGCTGTTATAACTAAGTTCATCCCAAGGAAACGATTACAGAAACTATCAGATGTGCAAGAGATTTGTGTGCTGTAACCTAGGAGGTCAATCGACTCATTCAGGTCGAGTCATGATCTACTCATAAGCATGAGTCATGGAATAATTGTCTGCTGAATGTGAATAGATACCAGCGGCGCTGGGAAACCAGTCAAACACTGTCAGGCAATGAAGGGAAACGTCTCAGGTGAGTGTTATGCTAATACAATAATTCCGATAATTTCTTTTTTAAAAGCAAACGGTGAAGTAGTTGTTCATAACAAACGAAAGACATGAAAGGACGACATGACCGACGACCTCATCGTCACCTAGAAATGTACCAAGTCTGGGCTTAGGTAACAGCAGGTTATTTTTAGCGCTTTTGTCTGTTTGTTTATGCTATAGGCCTCGTATAAAATATTGAAGGAATTTATATCTGCTGTGTGCAGTAGAGAACACCACGACAAAGTGCTTTGACAGCTGAAGTGTTGGTTGTAGCCAAACAACCTTGTAGGTCAAGGGACTAGTGTAAAGTGTACAAATATAACGGTTTGAGGAGCAGATGTGAGACTTAGAAACACTCGCCCACACAGCTCTTATCGGATGGGAAGAACTAGCTAGGAAAACAACTATGTTCTTTGACACTTGTTTGAGTAGTGTGTATACATGTGTGTGTGTGTGAACCCGAGTGTGTGTTTGCACACGTGTTTGTATGTGCGTGCATGCATATTTGCGACTGTGTGTGTGCACGTATAGTGTGTTTGTGTGTGTGATGGTAGAACATGGTACAGATAACAACAACAAAAAAAATTCTTTTACCAGTTGCCATGCCACATTGTCGACGGTTTTCTTACGAAAAATCCAAGCATTGAACGCCTGGTGGTTTCTGCAACACATGAGTCGCCGCTGTCATCAATTGTCATCTACAACGATGAGGACAATTCTGATAGTGTGTTGTCTGCACATTGCTGCTGCTTTACCGCAAGGTAACATTATTATTTTAGACCTTCTCTTTTTTTTCTATATCTATGTGTGCACGCGTGTGTGTAGGTTTGTTGGATTAAATGTATTGTGTAAGTTAATGTGAGAGAGAGGAAGTTAGAGAAACGAATAATGTTTGTTACTGGATTGTCAGAAGGAAGCATCACATGCTCAGTACCTCCAGTGGAGATACACCAGGATGCGGTTCTCAACTGCAGTTTCCCAGAAGACCTGAACACGACAAAGAGAGACTTTTCAATTTACCACTACTGGGACGATAAGGGAGGTACAAACACATTCCAACTGTATGAACTGTTATTAGACTGTAATAAACCACCTTTTTCGTGAGTTCTGTGATTGAAATGGTTTACTCCATTTACATGTGGTAATTTTACCAAAAATTAAGAAGCAAAAGTGGAGATTATTTTAAAATTAAAAAATTTTTTTTTGATAAATATAAAAGTACAAATAAACAATTACCTTAGGAAGCTTGCTGTGATAAACTGTTTGTTTGACAGATTCTGTAGTGGACTGTTGGTGGTTGAAGGGGGCAATGACCTGCTCCGCAAGACCTGAGATCAGATATGAAAGCACTGTCGGCCATACTTTCACTATTACACTTCGGAACATTTCTACAACTCAGACTGGCAGATACGCTTGTCAGATTGCTAACTACGACCAAAACCTCATTCAACCGTGTGAACTCACGATCCTGTCTGGTAACAAATTGTTTTTTAACAAAACGTCTCTCGTTATTTCTGTTTTTCCGCTTAATCGAACACAAATATCTCGACTTTAGAATGATTTGAGTGAACTAAGAGACACACTTGACAAAAATTCTTGGGACGTAAACATTCTATCTATAAGGGACACACACGCACCAACTCACGTGTGAACTAAATAGAGAAAGAAATGAATTTTTAAGAGAATTTCTTTAGAAGAACAATGTAAATTTTTTAGGTGTAAGAGAGTCGGGTAAAGAGGACTGCAAGAGCGCGCACGAAAGATTGTGAAAATCCTAAATGATCACTTGAAAAGACAAGACTGGACAACAGATAATATTGAGTGGGCACACAGAGGGGTCTTCATGCTTCATAAGGAGGCGGGTAAATATTTCAGCCCCATCATAGTACGTTTTAACAAATGGAGAGATAAAATGGCAGTGTTACAGAATTCTGAACTAAAACAAATGCACTCAGGAATAACGGTATTAAAGTCGCTGCCGACCTAACAAAACGATTGTAGAATTAGACCACGTGAAAAATAAAGGAAAATGTGGTTACTACAAGAATGATCGACTCCATATTGAAGAAAGATACAAGATCCCAAGAAGCCATCAAAAAAGAAATGAATCACGAGGAGAAGTGACCAGAGACGCCTATGCTGACTACCCTCCGCTGTCCCCCCATCTCTTAGCTGATCCCACATCTCTCAGATATACACAAGACACGGGAGACAACCAGGAGACTCCTCTCTCCAAAGGAGAGGGGACAATCACGTACGACAAGAGACCAAAGCATCGAGAAAGCTCTGCTTTGAATAGGGTCGTCAACCCATGAAAAAAATAATTCACTCAATCATTCTCTTTGTTCTTAGGCATAAAATCGCTACGTCTTAATTATCTGTATTGTATAAATTATAATAATTAAATTTTAACGACTTGTCATACTATGTTATATAGTCTAAAGTATGCTTTGTATTCCTTATTAAGACACCTAAAATGCTTAAAGCATCTGTATCTTTTGCTTTTTTTTTGTCTGGACTAGGCTAAGGAAACATCAACATTATGGTTTTATCTGTTTACAGGTGAAAACAACTCGTGTAATGTCTCAAATGTGCCCAATGATTCCCAAATAACTCTGACCTGTTTCTTTAACGAAAATGTTCAGACGACTCAAAACAATTTTTCTGTCTACAGACACGATAGCCAAGAGAAACTAGGTAAGTGAATCATGCAAACTCATTAATTCTCACGCGCAAGAGCACACGTATATAATAATATGCATGAGCAGACCGTTCAACATACTAAAGAACTCGAAAATACCGTTGAAAACTGTACAATATTGTTAGTGAAAATACATTCTATTTTGACGAGGATGTTCTTTGCGTGTTTACTATAATTTCAAGATATCAAGGGCAATGGAAACATTCGATTTAATATTATTGAAGTTATTTAACTCTGGTTATTACAACGATTTCGTTTTGGTATGTAGCAGAGATATTACATTGTTGGTGGGTAGACAACAAACCACAGTGTCAGGTTGATGATGATTACCTGTACGATTACGAGGTGTCCACGCATCTCACCATCAAAATTCAAAAGACGATAAAAGTGAAAACTTTAACCTACTCATGCTGGCACGCAGGGTCCACACTACATCAACAGGCAAAGTGTTTACTTGAGATATCTGAGGAAGGTTTGGGACTCGCAATTTCTTTCGTATCAAGTGATGACACCTCTGTGTTGTTTGTAGCAATCGTTAGTGACTTCTTGCCTAACTTTGTCTGTATAATGTCTCTCTGCCTAAAAAAAAAATAATAATTCTAATAGGTTAGTAAGTAGTCCAGTTCATTAAATCCGAAGTAATTACAGTTGTTTAAAAATCACAAACGCAGCGAACGTGAAAATAAGAAAATAACATTTTTCACTATGATTCTAAAACAGGTGTTGTATTATTACTTTATCGTAGTTTACGTATTTGTTACTACCTGTTTCGTTTCTAACATTTATAAACTTTTTTAAGCCTCGGAAGAAGATATTTCAACTGGTTTGGCTGTCGGCCTGTCCTTGGCGTTGACTGTAGTGATAGCAGCAACCATCCTACTCGTAATTCTACTGAGACGCAGCAAGTAAGCCTCGGGTATTTTAAATAACTTTTTGTTAAGAATTTTGTAAGCAACAGTGTGACATTAGCCTTTTGCCTAGGATTGCCTTTTGTTAATCTCTCTTTCACTATAGCAAAGCAACTTTACTACACATTGCAATGTGATTGGTGACTTGGGAGAAAGTTTATTTCCCGAATTATTCAATGTTTGTGTTCTAGAAGTGTCATGATCTCTTCTGTGTGGAATAATATGAGAGCAAAAAATATTGTAAAGTCTTTTTCTCTGAATAATCTTAATAATGTCACATTGCCTGTAGTACGTAGGCAGTGAGTATGCTCTGATTTCTGTCACAACTCCTACATACACTTCATTTTAAACAGTTGGGCTCTTCGGTGGAGAAAAACGCGAACATCTACCGACGATGCACATCACCCTATGATAGAAGAAGTTAGTATTTTTCTAAATTTTAAAACAACTTCTACTATTATAGTGAAATAACTGTGAGTGTACTATACAGAACTCATAAGAAGTGAAAGCAGCAAGTAAAACAGTTTAAAGTGAGCACAGAGGAAAGATTATTTATTCTTCCTCTACCCTCTTTCTGTTAAATATTTTTTACCAGTTATTTCGTTTTCCCGCAATAGCATCCAATAAGTACTTACTTGTGTGCTATAGTCAATCATTAAAGAGATAAATCTATAACAATTTCTTTGAATTGCTATGAAGTTCCACAATTAATACTTCATGCTTCAAAGAAACTGAAATATTTCTTCTTTCAGAAAATCAATGAAGACGTAACAACAACAAAGTTCCAGGAATATTTAGTGAAAAACATCGAAACAATGTACCCGGATACGCTTAATTCCTGCTATTTCGTGCCTCCAGTTTACTTCAACAAAATTCGATATGAAACACAAACAATAGCTGATCAAGTCGTGTACGTCCCACAACCTCCTGACCTGAGTGACGTCAGACATGACAGCGCCATGCAGCACGTGCTGCACTGCTTACGTCACATGGCGGAACACTATAAGGAGAACATGTTTGTCTTGTCACAGTTTAAATATGAAGATTATCTAAACAACCCTGGAAATAGCTTTGCACGACATCGCTTACCTGTTCCCGGTGGCTTTAAAGACAAGAAAAACGTCGGCTGCTTTGACATTCTCATTATTCATCGACGTTTCGGGGTGTTGGTTGTGGTCGTCAAGTCTCTCAGTGATAAGGATGACGGGAGTGAGGAAAGCGAGCGGAAAACAGCTGACATGTTAGTCAGTGAGGTGTCTGAAGCTGTCGCTCAAGTGAAATACGCAAAGTGCATGATGGAACACCTGATGTCAGATCAGACACACAAACCTGTAATTCAAACGACTTTGATGTTTCCCAACGTTACCTCCTCGTCATTACAACGAGCTCTCGGCAGTCACAGTCTTGTTGTACAGGTAGGTTACACATACATGATGTCAGCACTTTGGTAGGTTTTAAATCTTTTAAAAAGATTTTCTAGTTTTGCATTAACATTGGCCCAAAAAAGTAGTATCATCAAGCTATATTATGTGTTGTGTTCATACACGTTTATTAAATGCCTAATTCCATTAAAGTTTATGGAGATTTAATATAACGATTAGAAACAACGGAAATAATATCTTCTGCAGAAGTAACATAAACAATATAAATATAGAGGGTATTTAACTTTATATCTACGTTATATATTTAAAAAAAAACAGGTTAGACAAATAACTTCTTTAAAGTATTGTTAGTACTTTTCATGATTATTATTTTAAATTATAGGCTCTTAGACTAACCTGAGTGTTGCTCTTTGTGACTGAATTGAGCATTCAGTATTGAGTAGTATCGTGACGACTAAAATGAAGTAAAGTGTATATGCATCTAAAGGTGAATAATCTGTGAATAAAACGTAGCTTTAAGGAAACCTTGTTATATAAAAAATAATTTTTGTAACCACAATTATTTGCATATGAAAAAAAATCATAATCTGGTGTACTTCCTTCAAACATGCTCACACATTGTGTGTTCTTCAGACTTTGCGCGAGTGTGTTAACGTGAAAGCCACTGACGACCCCACTCATCTGTGTCTTTGTGCAAATCATCTGTCAAACCCTTGCGCTACATGGGACATCGACACCAGTGCGATGAGTCATCTGAGGAAATTGTGTGACAGGTTAATGTATCAATCTGATGCTGACTCAAACATGACTGATGAGTTGTATTTAAACATGATAGCAAGGTAAGGAAGTTGTCATGCACGGCCATTAGCAAAGGTAAACGATAAAATACTTTTCGGAACATTTTATATCGTTTATCATTTGTGATGTCTACAATTAAGACCCTGCAACACTACACTGAACAACACTACAGCACAACACTAGAATACATTTCGCTAGGAAGCTTTATATTTAAACAAATAAATTACGCTTAACTTACATTCAGTTCCAGTTATACACAGAAATTCTAACACGACACAGATAACAATTAATTCAGTCGATGTACCAATGTTATACGTCGAAATAAAGACAAGGACCTCATAGTTTTAGAAATGTTTTGCGTTCTTAGGTTTTGTGGACCCGCTACTCAGTCCACCATCCCACTGATGGACGAGACTTTCCTGCAGCCCAAGACTCTGGCAGACGCCGTGACCCTGACAGGAGACCTGTACGAGCGACTGACTCTGTACCCGGATATGATAGAGATGCTCAGTGAACAAAGGTTGTTTCTGGTTGGTCCACCCAACACCGGCAAAACACGAATGTTGACACTGGCTGGTAAACAATGGATAGAGAGCGGCAATCACCTCTACATTTTAGTCAGTATTTTAACAAAAAGGGACTTCATGTCCTCATTTTCCAAAACATCCAATCATACGCCTGCTACAAAAGATACAGATGAGACTTCACGACCCTTTGTCACCCAAGTAATCTGTAATTTCAATGTCAAGAAGGAAATGAAGGAAATTCTGGACATGTTAACAACACAGGACAAAAAGTATAGACAATTGTGTGTGATTGCAAGTGACGTGGACTTAGGGGGGTAAGTATGATTTTCTTGTTAGATTACGGCTTAAACACATTTTTGACCCCTAACTTGTACCTTTTTTACAAACATATTCAAACTTAACATATTTTTTATAATCCTGGTGCTAGATAAGGAAATTAAAAACAAACAGGTCTTCCCATAAACCACGTTTTAACCTTGTTTAATTATACTAATGCATTTATGCATAATATAATGTAACAAAATGCTACTTTATATGAATGCACTCTGTGGACAAAGTAACAGAGAAGGGGTAAAAAAAAAGATATTAAAAAACCTCACCAACAGGCCAAGGTTAAGAAAAAGAGCTAGAAAATAAGAAATAGATAAGCAACGTTAATGTATTTAATCAGATTACCTAAGTTCTCTAAAAAAAAGCAAACAATTTCATAGATTTATGGTCCTACAAAAGTAATAATTAAAATATACTTATGATTATATTTTGGCTATTTTAAAGTGCATTACAGCTGAGCAAAACACGAGTTTGTTTTTTTATTTGTTTTGCAGAAAATATTTTAAAACATTTGTAGAAAGTCTAAGTCGCCAACATCCAAATCTTGTATTGTGGGCAACAAGCAGCACTAGTCAGAATGCACCCGAAGGCTGGAAGATACAGACTTTCACTCGGGCTCTCACCTGTCCGCCTGCAGTCGTCAGAGAAGCTTCACGTGCAGGAGCTGATTATTTCCTACCTGGGGCTGAAATCAAACCACGTGACTGCCTGACTCCTACAGACGGCCCACAAGTCAAATATATTTACCATGAGATGGACTCCACGGGTTACCACGACTGTTCTCTGTGTGGCAGGAATGTGGCCGATTTTCTCAGCAAACATCTTGTTAATAAAAGCAGTAAGTGGGATTGTTGTCTTTGCTTTGTTTACCTTCGCTTTTAAAGAACTTCTTAGTAGTTTGGTAGTTATACCATTTTAAATCAAAATTTCTTAAAATTTGACAGAGTGTTTTACACACACACACAAATTCCTAAAAAAACTAAGCCGAATTTGCAAAATCCCTCTCTTACAATTGTAGATCTGTCTTTTAGGTATCTATTTCAAACAGAGTTTCGAGTCTACTCACAAAATTGACGAAGTTATAAGCTTTTAAAAATGTTCGTTTGGGCGCCATTTTAGATTGGTTCCATGGCAACCGATAGCGCGACGAGTGCAGTAAAACCATTTGTTGAAACTTCATTCAAGGGCTAAATAGCTGATACAAAAAATACGCGCTATTCCGTGAAACAAAAAACTTTTTTTTTCAACTGGTGCCTGGCCTTAATACATTTTATAAGACAATTCCTGTTCAATTTTGAGTGAAAAACACAAACGGTGAGTGATAAGTAGATAACATCAAAAAGCTGCATATTCTTAAAAACTACCTACCTAAATATCTTATTTCATATCTCATTTAGATAAAAGAGCTTCTCCAGATGATATCACCGAAGCAACAACCTCAACTGTAACACGGGTTCAGAATAAATCAACTACCTTGAAAGGATCTTCCACTCTTCAAGACAAAGACATTTTAGTGATATTTGAAAGCGACAAACACGAATACTCATTCTTGAGGGAACTAAAGAAAGTAGGTTTCCAAGTAAAGCTTCTACAGGTTGTGAATGACAAAGAAGTCGTGAGAGAAGAGACTGATTGTGTCTGCTACGTGCATGTTGATCTTTTCCGTAAATTCAGACCAAGTCGTAAAATCGTGGTGTACGTGGAAAGCAAGATTCCACCTGAAAATGTTTCCAAGAAATGGCGGGGCATCACGTGCTGCACGGCACAGCTGATCGTCGTAGGATGGAAATCTACATAATTTTCTCCCCCTTCGTACAACTCCATCCGTTTCTCTTGTTTGACTATATATATATACGTCTACATACACCAAATCGATTTATTCTGTTTTGCTAAAATTCTTTTCAATGCTCGACGAGCGTTTCTTAAAAAAGCAGAAAAATGTACTTAATAAGCAGAAAAATTTACAGTTTATGCCTAGCATAATACCCTGTCATTTCTCGAGCCCCCTGACTGCCTACTAGTATGTCGTTGAGTTCGAATAAAAAAATGTTTGGGCGCCTGGTTTGTTATTTAACACAGACCTTTTTAGTACATTAAGTGAGATGATAGACTGGAAGTCAACTCTTTATAGACGCACATCTACTGCATCTTCAGCATGTCTTCTGCCAATAGCTTTTAAGTTCAAACTGCATTTGTACATATATATGTATACACAGAAGAATCTGATAAAGAAACCTGACCAAGAGCATTGTGTCGTTACTTCGTGTGTGTATTTGTGTGTTCCTCATCACATTCTTATAAAAGTATGTTCGTACATAAGTACATAAAACTATTTTTTAAAACTAATATGCTTAATCAATTTGATTTTTTTAAAGATATAATCGTTATTAACCAATTATCAACTCTTTTAAGATTTACAGAGGTGATATGTGATGACCATCAATTTTCTTATTTTCCCTCAGTTATCTCCCATTGCTTGTTAAATGAAATAATTTTTCACGGTGTCTTCTTTTTTGTTTTGTTTTGTCTTTTTGTTTCTTATTTTTTATTTGCTTCTTGATGCTGGATCATCTGTACGATTTTTAACTTTTGACTTGCCCTATTAACTTTTTACCTATTTCTCACCTAGCTTTTTAAACTTTTTAAGGTCATTTGTTTCTCAGACTAGAGGAATACAAAAAGTCGAGAGGTTAGAGCATTAGCGTTTCAAAGCCACACCAGTTCAATACCCTTGAAGCACAGCAATTTTTTTTCCCGTTGACCAGGTGTCAGGACTTGACATGAATACCGAACTCCATAGCGGATTGGCAAAGGCAAAGCAAGGGACAAGAGACATGCACCGTTCTCACAAAAAAGCTGTTTTGGTAAAAAAGGGTTAGGTACAACCTCTGTTCCTGAAAAAGGTTAGGGGATCAGTCTTACATTACCTCTTGAACTCACACGATTGTAGTTTATTGACTATTGCCATGTTCAGAAAGACTTTATCAGCATTCATGCTATCTTTATATTAAAAATGTTTACAAAACTAATCTTAAATTTCAGTTAATAGATATTGTATGTGGTGGGGTACATTATTACTACTTTATATTCCACAGCAAAGATAACTCTCTGCTTGATCGTGCGATCTACGTTTCTTTCAATCTGACAAACAGAGCTAATACAATCTTTATTTCGCCCCTCTTTCGGGTGTTGAGGGGAGTGTCTATTCTGTAGAATTTAGTAGGCCAGATTATCATAGTCTACTCAGCTTTTTTTTTTACTTCTACCGAATCCTTTAATGTCACTATTTTACTTCCCGTACGTCCTAACCAGTACGTCTGTGCGTGCACTCTGACCTCAAGGGTTCATGTGTCAGCCTTAAACGGGTCACACATTGTATATGTGTCATGTGATCAACAAAAGACCTTTGTCGCTTGCTCCGTTATCTCTCTCAAGCTTATCACATGTGTTAGCAAACAACTAAAGGTACTTGTCATGTGTGTGTGTGCATTTGTGTTGTGCATTATTGTGCTGACTATATTCATGCGTGCTAATATAAACAGCTCTGGACCGAATAAAAACTACAAAGACCCATTCAAACAAGTATGTATTTACTTTGCTTACTAATAAAACATAGACCGAACATTTTTGTGTCTCTACAAACACATCACACAAAGACTTGAGTGTTGACGCGTCGTGACTTGTTCAAATCCGACAGCCGACAGTAAAGTATTTCTTTGTCGACATTATTTGAGCTTAAGGGTTGTCCCCATTGAGCATTGAAAAAGCCGGATGTCTCAAATACCCGGGTCACAACAAATCAGCTTAATATGTCGCTTGGCTGTTGCATGTAGAGGTTCTTGGTACCTGGTACAGGACTTTATGGTGTCAAAGGTCAGTAGTGTTTTTAAATAGTTTGTTGACGAACGGTCCTGTAGCATGCAGATATGTGTAAAGAATAAAAGTAGTATTAGTAGCTCTATAGCACATTCCCCCACGCGAAGGCGAGCTCCATGCATTTCACAGGAAACCAGGGCAGTTGGTGAACCGCCGTGTAATGTAGTTCTACACACGTGTACGAACATGCAGTTAGCACATTGTGTGTGTTGGTGGTTGTGTACGTGCGTGCTCGAGTCAGAGAGACCCCAATGAGCTAATATACGAAGAAAAAGTCGATAGGGTAAACCAAATTTCAAAACACTCTTTAGTTCCACGGAGTTTATTTGTGAGCAAAAGAGAGTTTGCTTGAAAGCTGGTATCATCAAATGTGTTATCACTCTTAGCGTGGCACGCCGCCTTTGTGTGACACAAATATTCAACCTGTCAAGTTAGGCAAGAGACTTCCAACGTGTGTGATTACCTACTTCTCTGCACTGAATAAGCACTTCAATAATCCTAATAATAAACAAGAAACAATAATTCGCGGTATCTTGGCTAATTATATTAATATATATTTTCTTTGCAGGACATACTTAAACATAATGGGCAATGGTCTTTTTCCGCAACTCTGTTGGTCCACCCTGCAGTGTATTACTTGCCTGTTGTTCTACCTGTCAACCGTCTTAACGCAAGGTAAGCTAAAATGTACAGTTGAGTGTTATACTCACGTTACAAACTGATCATGCATCATTTGTGTTATATACTTAGCAATACAGTTTTTCACTAGGGATTGTTTGCGATGTTATAAGAATTTGTTGTATTCCTGGTTTGATTTTCTTTCAAGATATCGAGAGGCAGAGACTGATACTCTTGTCTCGTCACCCTTTCACCTTCGATTAGTTATTATTATATATATAGTTTTTACAAATCACATTTATTAACTAAAATGGCAGTTATCTCCCTCTTCCAATGCTCTCATGAAAATGTGTTCTTGAAAGTTTTTGTAACAAACAGTACACTGATAGCAGCAGCCTGACCTTGTGTCCAATGATATTGTTATTACAGACGATAAGATCACATGCACAATATTACCAGTGACCCCCTTTCAAGACACTGTCCTGACATGTCACTTTCCTGAGGACCTGAGTGTCACTAAAAAGGACTTCACTGTCTACCACTACGGTCATGATAATAGTCCAGGTAACTAGTCATACAGGGCTGGTATTGCCAGCTTCTTGTTTGGTCGTTATGTCTTTAATTTTTGTCTCAATTTTTTTGTAGATAATCAAAAATATACGTAAGTAGATTTCTAAGTCTTATGCCTTTGCACTTCCTCATTTATGGTATGTCGCGGGTTTGTTTTCACTGCTTACCTCCTGCAATAGTCAAAGTGTGGTCCTGAAGCAATGTTTGTATAGAAGCGTTGGTAGATATATTCTCCCCAGAAAATCTAGACAAAGCTACTATTATTGATGATAAAAGCTTTATCTAGCATGCTATTTCTTATTTAATATTTTCCTTTACAATTTCACTAAGGCCATTCATCCGTTGCCCTTATCTTTTGTCCTTTGCGACCTTTTAATTGCATGCGATCGTAATAAATCCAGTGTATCTCACATGCTTTATCATCTTAACTTGAGGCGTTTGACTTCATCTAAAATTGTTGATTTTTAGAATTTTAATAAAAATTCAAGTAAAGTCCAAACACTGGGACTGTGCTGTCTCAATGTCGACCATTGAAACTATGCCTCATCATTTTAACTATTTGTTTATTCTGTCTAAAGATTCTGTCTTAGACTGCTGGTGGATTCGAGGTTTTCTGGATTGTTACACAAAGCCTGGGTTCACGTATGACAAGAGAATTAGCAGTACACTAAACATTACAGTCAACTATAAGACAAAACCAACAGGCAAATACGCTTGTCAAGTGGCTGGATACAACTCAAGCTTGTTGACAACTTGTGAATTTGTCGCTAAACTGGGTAAGCAAACTTTGTTAAGATGGTGTATATACAGAAAACAGCTGCTACTTTATAATGTAACCCCTAAATAATCATCGTTATAACTCTGTTAAGTTGATTTCATTATTATTTTCTTTAAAATGCTGCTTCTACACTAACATCCATAATTAAAAACAGGGTTTTCGCATCGCATTTTGCTAAAACTGTACATGAATGGAGCATTAAAATGTGATAAGCGCCAAAAGAGGCAAATGTTTTAGCCTGAAAAATATTTTATTTCAGAGTATGCACTAACATGCACTCGTACTTAAAGTAAGAAAAAATCAACTGCAATATTTTTTAGTCTTTTTGAAGGTTTTATTTTGTATACAGAATGTCGACAGTCATTTTTCTTTACTTGCTTGCAGGTCCAAATAACACATGCAATATTTCAAAGGAGCAAGGTGACTCCCAGGTCAATGTGACCTGTTTCTTTAATGAAGACATCCAGAAGACACAAAGAAATTTCACTGTGTACAAGCATCATGCCCAAGAGAAACTAAGTATATCAAATAATGTTTACATGTCATAGAATAGAATTACAAATATATACATCCTTTAACAAATCTGTTATGTGTCAAGTTATTTCTTACATCACACTCTGGAAGTATACGTTGTACTAAGAAATTATAATTGGCTCTGGCTTCAGAGGGAGTTCTTCTGTTTTTTGGGTTTATTTTCTATGATTTTATTAGGAATATATTTTATCTCAGGGACTGTTTTGTTAACGACAATACACAACCACACAAAACTAAGCAAGCGTATAAACATCATCGCGAAAGTCCACCATGTTGGTGACTTCAAAACAGAATTGTATCTTATAATTTCTTAAACAAACTTGTTTTTCTTAGATCTTTATTTTTAATAACATTTCTACAGGAAAAGTTTATTACACCGATTATATCTTTTAGTATTAAATACTATTACAATAAAGTGTGTTATTACAAATATCTAACTAAGGATATACTCATTTCTCTATTTGTAATAGGTGTTCTTAAATGCTGGTGGGAAAATGAAAAAGTGAATTGTCAGGTAAATGAGGGCTACCTATACAGCAAAGAGGTCTCATCCTACCTCCAAATAGGAATTCCTCCACCAACAAATGAGAAAACAGAGATCTACTCTTGTTGGCATGATGGGTCTATCGCTGACCGAGTGAACACGTGTTCACTTAACGACGAGAAAACAGGTAAAAAACACTTTCATCTTTAAATAGCATGTGAGGTGCAATATTGGGGTGTTTGTAGACATTAGTCGTGATTTGGATTACTATTTATAACATTGTTTATTGTTTGACAATGCTTACATTACGCATGACAACAAGAGTCAGTCTCTCCTGTAACAACAAGATGGCGTTCTTAGAGCGTTGGTCTATCCACTTTGCAATGATCGAAGCAAAACTGACTTGAAGTATATGCCCAGCACACTCATAGAGAGCAGGAGGACATAAAATAATAGATACACCACATCCACAGGCAGGACTATCAAAAACATAAACACAAGTTCACTACGAGGATAAGACAAAACTACAACAGAGCTCTCTCCACTCCAGCAAGTTAGAAAAGGGGACATCATTCTAACAATCTACCCTTTTAACGATTAAGTGTTTTCAATAATATAGACTTTTTCAAGCTTTCTGCATACTGCTTAACTTTTTTTTTCAGAACAAAAAATAATCTTCATCGAAATCGTACTAGCAATTGTACTAGGCAGTGTGGCTGCTGTGGTTTTAGTGATCATAGCAACAGTCTTATTCAAGAGATACAGGTGAGCATGATGAACATTAGCTTATTTGATTTAAACCCCTTGCCCATCTTTGATGAACCATCTGACCATTACTGATGGCTTCATAAGTTCTGTTTTCTTGTCATTTCGTTACCTAAGCTTGCATTAAGCTAGACTACAAATATATGATACTTAAAAGTCGTTGAATATTATTGTGTATTTTGTTCCGTTAATTATATGCTATGAATTTTAAATGTTAAGTATTACTACCACAAATACCCTCGCTACCACCACCACAGCCACAACTATTATTATGAACATTCATATTCCATTTGATCATAACTAAGACTATACATGAAATAAAAGCTGTAACTTTATTTAAATCAGGATTCCACGCAGAACTTACTTGGAAAGAAAAGATATTTTAAGTGACGAAGAAAGCCACCTAATGAAGGAGACAAAGGTGAGCAAACAAATTAGAGGATAAACTTTGCTTACTGACAACACAATATTAGCCTCTTCAATACTTGTATTCACATGTGAATATTTAATTCTGTCGTTAATAACACTAATAGGAAGTTAAGCTAAGAGCGTCGTCAACACTGGTGTCTGTCTGTCTGCCTGCCTGCCTGTTTGCCCGCCTGCCTGTCTGTCTGTCTGTCTCTGTCTGTCTTGAAAAGATTGAAGACACTACTGAAATTTTAACTTATATTTGCCGGGTGCAGTTTGTAGTTTTAATATGAGCGTTTCCAAGATGGTAAGATAAGGACTGCCAATATCTAAAAGATGATTTCTATTTTCAGAAAAAGAAAGAGACTTTTGAAGACTTACTGTTGAAGAAAACCAAGGAAATGTACCCAAATATGCAAGAAGGATCCTATTTTGTGCCGCCAGTCTACTTAAACAAACTTCGATACAAAACACAGTCTGTTGCCGGCCAAGTCGTCTACATCCCTGACCCTCCTGACCCGAGTGATGAGAGCAGGGACCGAGCCATGCAGCATGTCATCCACAGTCTACATGACATGGCGGACTCACAACACGAACACATGTTTGTTCTGACACAGTTCCAGTACGAAGACTACTTGAATATCACTGGCCGTGACCATAGAAAACACCGTCTGCCTGTTCCTACTGGTCTGAAAGAAAAGAACAAATACAAGGACATCGGATGTTTTGACTTTCTGATCATCCATCGACATTATGGCGTGTTGGTAGGAGTCGTCAAGGATGTGGGTCAGAAAGAGAGTGGAAATCAAGATAAGCAAAGAATAAAAGATAACGAGAGTAAAATTAGCCCAATGGTGGGTAAAGAGACAAATAGTCAAACAAGGAAGAAAAATATTGACGGAAAAGAGAGTGGTGACAGTATACAAACAACAGAAGTCAGTGAGAGTAGTGGTAATCAGCAGGAGACTTTAAACAATGACAGTGAAGATAACGAGCAGGAAACTGGATGTCAAAGATTTCAAGACGGTGAGGGAAAAGGGGAAGACGATAATATTCAAGATTATGACACAAAAACAAAAAACAAAGACCAAGGAAGTGATGACACTTTGAAGACCACAGACAACAAAGAGAGTCGTGATACCAGGCGGAGTACAGAACTAGTGATTAAAGAAGTATCTGAAGCTATACAACAACTTAAGAAAGCAGATAGTATGATTCACCATCTTCTGTCAGACCAGGATCAGAGCCCTAGAGTACGACTGATCTTGGTTCTACCAAACATTACATTGAAGACACTGCGGAATACATTTGACTGTCACCCAGAGTTGACACAGGTGGGTCATTATGTCACCACACATATAGTTTTTCTTAATTTTGTAAACTCATCGTGTTGCTCATCATAAGAATGTGAATTAGACACTTAAGCCCCTGTAATCATTTTGTCTTATTGAAATCAACAACAAAAACAATCAATATTACACGTTATATATATATTTAGAGAAAGCCGGTTTCTGTCGTTAATAATAATGTTGTAAATTATGATTCGTGTTGTAGAATTTTCTGGAATGCATACAACAAAATTCAATCAACGACCTCATTGAGTTGTGTCTATGTGCCGACCATCTTCCCAATCTTGACACCACCAGGAATGTCGAGTTCGTTAGGAATCCTTTTCAAACTTACTGGGACCAGTTCAGAGAAAGCTCTGTGGATATACTCGCCATGACTGATGATTTGTTTGCAAATATGATAGCGAGGTGAGATTATATTATCCTAGCCCTCACTACATTAAATAACATATTTTGCACTATTAAAAAAGATCAGAGTATCTAAAATAAAGTATATAATAGAGTATATAAAAATAAAGACAAGAAATACTTGTAATACTTTCTTTCTGACAATAAGTACGACGACGAGCTGATGATGATGACGACAGAAAGACAAAAACTTGAAGAGCGTTGTTATCATTATCAGCACCGACAGTCTATCCTTTATGGGGCACGCAGTAAATTTTTCATCAAATTTAACTTCTAAATTATCACTGTCCATATCTGACTCATAATTTTATTTGTTTTAGATTTTGTGGTCCTGCTACCATATCCTACTTCAAGACTCCATGTGAACCGGAAGTCATTACACATCTACTACCTAAGACTCTGGACCAGGCCGTGTCTCTGACCAGTGAATTGTTTGAGCGATTCACACTGTACCCGGGTATGACAGACTGTCTCCACTTGCCTCGAGCGTTCCTTGTTGGACCACCGGGTACTGGGAAAACCCGGATGCTGAGTCTGGTTGGACGGAAGTGGCTGTCCGAGGGTCATGACGTGTATGTACTTTACACAAGTCCTGAGGGTGAGGTAGCTTCGATGGTGTTACAGATGTTGCTCCAACAGACAACATCGACACAGCCACAAGCCAGTCCTGCACCAGCGGTTATCACTTTGTTGTGCAACATAGACGACGATAATAAAATAGAGAACACCATTACAATGTTGAAAGATCGTCTGAAGGACCAGCCATTGTATGCACTTGTTGACGAACTAGCGCCTGAAAAGTAAGTTTTCCAATATTATAGTACCACCGAAAAAACATCTTATATATTCTTTTCCATTTTGTCTTTTAATTAACATAGAATTAGTACAGGATGTCTTTTAAAGTGTACTGAGAATTAGTTTGAAAATTGTTTTATATATTTAATTAAATATTAAACTTATTTCCTATTTTATTGCTGGGATCATCGGTATCGTTAGGATGCTTCTCGACTGAGGGCAATGCACTTACGTTTAACAGATTTGTTTATAAATAATGATAAGCATTGGTGGGAATATTATGAGTTAATAAACTTGATGCTGTACTTAATATTGCTTGCTTCGTGCCTAAAATAACTAATTATTTGTGAGAGTGATATCAAAGACTGCCTAGAGACTGAATTTCATGTTTGTACATTCAACAGAGAGAAAGGACTAAAGGTCTGTGCATTTCTAACAAAAATAAACGAGAGCTTCAAAGCTTCCCACCTGTGGGCAACCAGTTACCGTGCAGACATCTCACCACCAGGATGGAATGGAAAGCCTTTCGGAAAACTTATTAGTTGTCCACCTTCGATTGTAAGAGAGACGGGGCACGGTCAAAGTAGTCTTGGATTAACAGAATACTCAACAAGCAAATGTTTTTCTCCTACTGATGGCCTGCCAGTGAAACGTATTTACCATCGGAAATTAAATCACAGTAAGAAAGAACCACATAACTGTGAAGTGTGCGGACAGGAGGTTGCCAAATTCTTGATTGAAGATCTTCATGTTGGGGACAGAGGTAAAGTTTTTTTGTCTTCTTCTTTCTCGACGGAAGATGAATATCCTATTAACGGAATGTATACACGAGTATTGCCTTACTTCTTTTTATTCCTCTTATTATTTATCCTTTTATACTTCTACTTACTGATCGTTTCAAGCTTGATTGATTGTTAACATTATCTCTCTTAAAAGAGAATCAGAAACTTTGAAGGCAGAAATGAGAAATTATTCTAGTCTAAAAATATACAATAACTCAATCAAAGTAATAGCAAACATTTATTTAATGTGTTGAAGAATTTAATTTAGCTCCAATTATTTGTGAAAAACTTAAAGTGCACACATACTTCATTTGTACTGTGAAAACGCTGAAGTTATCTATATCAACATTGCGATGCACAACATTGACTGTACACCAATTTAATACAAATGTTTGTAGTTTCAGACATCTTTCCGACGACTTCAAATTCTACACGTGGCCAAGGAACATGGAAGACACCAGTAGCCCTAGAGTACAGAGATGTGATGATTTTGTTTGAAAGGGACATTACAGAAGATGTTCCTATGATAAAAATTCTCAAAGACAAAGGAATTCCAGTCCAGATCATCAACTCTAGAGATGAGAAGACTACTATCAGTCATGGTAGTAACACTGTTTTGGTAGCTCAAGCAGATTTTCTGAACGGACTGAGAAGAAAGGTGGTGGTGTATGTAGAGGGAGATATAAAGAGGTCAGAGTTCTCTGCCCAGTGGAGCAGACTGCGGGGCATCACAAGCTGCACGGCACAACTGGTGTATGTTCGGAATTTCTCATAATTTCTCCTTTTGTCCTCATTGAATGTCGGGGAAACTATGCGTTGACACTGCCACTATAAAGCCTGTTTCATATAGCTGTACAAATATACAGATGGACATACAAACATCTCAATCCACGTGTATAAAATGGTGAGACACAACATCATACTTCAACGAGTTTATATATTTTTAAATCTAGAAATTAAAGATGTTCCGTTTGTATTTACGAGCTATAAGGGCCCACGGTTATGAAATAAAATACCTGATACCTTTTGCCATAGCTGTTACAGAGGTTGAAAAAATGAGAATGAGAGTGATACAAATAATAACGAAGTGTCACAAACTTTTGCCAAGCAAAATAAAATGTCCTTTTTCCATCACTAACATAAAATTATTTTTCTAAGTTGTATAATAAATCAAGCAGTTTTTTTTAAAGAGATGAAAGGGATCTTGTGATCGACTGTGCCGCCCTCTTTATTCGGGCTGACTTTCAAAAGTGTTCATTCATTCTTCTTCTATACTAGCCAGATGTCTATCCTTAAATCCCTAAAACAAAAATTCATGTTTTAACTTACTACCTTTCCTAGCACGTGTTCCATTATACAAAGCAAATCACGCACAAGTAATTCTTATGACTTTGAGAGTCACTCGTTCATATATTAAATTTGATGTGGTAAACAAATAAGCAAGCCAGCACACAAGCAAAATATTCAATAAAACGTAAGCGTGAGTCAGCGATAGCAATGGCCATTATGTGTGTGTGTGTGTGTGTGTGATTTACGACTGAAATATGAATAACTGGTAAGTCAGGTAGTATAAGCCAGGTTAGATTCACAAACACATCACTCTGACCGTGAAAAAAAGTCAGTAAGGAACGTAACTGTTGAAACATTTGGAAAATGTTTTACTAATGATTACTTCCCTTAGAAATCTAACCTAGTTATCTAATTGAATATTTTGTTATATTTCAAAGCGATAATGAGTCAGGTCATCAAACACCATATCTGAGCCAGTAACCGCTTGGGTAATTTGACATAATTTTTTACTAACAATCAAAACTGACAAAATAATAATTGAAACAATGTATATGTAATAAAATAGTTCATTTATAGGCACTTTTTATACATTGTGTACATTTTTTGTTAATTTTTACTTTTTTTTTACTTACTTCCTTGACTATCTCTCTTTTCCACCCAGTTACAGTCCTTGATTTGAATTACGTACAAGAAAACAATAACTGTATTTTTAAAAAGTCATAACACATACATGTTTCAAAATGTTCTTTAACACAATGTCACTGATGGTTGACTTTAATGTAGGTTAATAGGCAATGTGTGATCGCTCTAATTTCGCATGTTTAGAACAAGTTCAGCCATAGCTTACTCTAGCATCAACTAGTGTTTATACAATACTTGGCTTCAGTAACTGCTATAAATAGATGTACTTAATGCTCAATGGGTGTGTGTTGTGTAGCGAATACAATTCTGCTGATCTTCCTATTGATAAACGTGGGTTTCAATAAGCGATAGCGATCGTGAGCGATTAATCTTCTCCTTAAAACACGGTCGGTAGTCCCAGATAACAAGCTATGCCTTGAACCACACGGTAAGTTAGTGTCAGGGTACGTACGATAGTACAGGGATATAAAAGCAGCAAAGAAAAAGATAAAAGAGATAAAAGTAATACCGTGCGTGTGTGTGTATTTCAAAGTAGATAGTTGCTTTTGTAAACGAGCTTGAGAATGAGAGCACCGTGATGTGCTGGAAAAAACAGACTCAGCTTAGCAGTTTCTGAAAAATTCTGTCATGAGGAGACCTTGATAAGCCTTCCATGACTACATGTCAACAGCACGACACACATTTACTGTAATAGTTGAGTAATGTGATCACAGTTGTGTTATCTTTTGACAACACAAAAACAAAAGGAGCTATTCTGAAGGCTATGGCCAAACGCTTATCGACATGTAACTGTCATCTACTGTCGTCAAAAGTAAGTAATGTTGCCTTTAACACGAATTGCCTCCATGAACTGTAAAACATGTTTAAATGTGTAGACAGCTAACAGTTAAGTTGAGTAGACGTGCAGTAGTTAGTATGCAAGTGTGTTCACTTTCGCTAAGGATAGACAAGAGGGTGTTGCTTTGCTGCTGACACCACCGCATGATTTATTTACCTCCTCACTTAAAACAATAAGCCTTCGGGACTTCAATAAAACCATAGATCAAATGTTGACAATAATGCACAACATTTACACCAAACATAATAAATAATGTAGAATATTGTTTTTGCATATCTTCCTTTGTCATAGCATGATGATCGTCAGAGAAATGGTTGACAGTCTTTCTCCACACCTAGATTTCTCCACCAGTCAGTACATATTCTGGATGCTTATCTGTCTACGGCCTGTTTGTACACAAGGTAACAACAGTATTACGACGTTTAAAGCTGTTTACTGTAGGTGTTTGTCTGATCTACTCAGGCGCTCAGTCCGTTACAAGTAATATTGTGTGCATGTACTAAGGTCATTTATTGTCGTCTGTATTTTTGAGAGATTTAGCTGTTCACTCAGAGAACCTTGAACTTGTAAAGCGTTGAAGAGAAACCTACTTTTTGTTTTTGGACCATGCTCCCTTTCAGTTAAAGCAAATGTCTAGCTGTCTTAAGGCCTAGAATTTTTTACTCTACGTGGGTTCTCTACCTGAGGAATAAGGAGGGACAATACTTCCTTTCTTTATTGACTGAGATGACCGAGGTCCTTCTATCTTTAATCAAAATGTTATTGGCTCGCGAGCAGTACAAATAGAATGCCAAGGTTTTAGATAATAGGACCCTGACTAAATGCGGGGATTCTTTTGCTGCAGAGACAAAGATCACTTGCAGCATACCATCAGTGCCGCCTCTACATGACACAGTCCTGAACTGTCACTTCCCAGAAGACCTCAGTGTCACCAAGAAAGATTTTACTGTTTACCACTATGTTCAGCATGACATTCCAGGTAATGACACATGATGGGTGTGCAAATGCAATTATTTACAGATCTGTAGTTTAATTTCAAGTTCGACGATTAATTATTTTTTTCCTTTGGCTACTAGCTTGACACGATGGTATAATTGTGGAGATAGGTACCAGGAAAAAATATTCAAACTAAGACCTACACCGCAAGTAAAAAAGTATTGCCTTGGTGTATGCATTATTTGATGATGATGTCTACAGAATCTGTGTTAGACTGCTGGTGGATAAAGGGAGTTCTAGACTGTTACACAAAACCAGGGTTCAAGTTTGATAGGAGAGTCAGCCAAACCCTGAACACTACAATCAACAATGTTACCATGGCAAACACAGGATTCTACACCTGTCAGGTCGCCGGCTACTCTCCGAGACTTTTTGAAACTTGCGAACTCAGTTTGAAACCTGGTAACGACACATTTCCAGATGGCCAACATTAATAAATATATTACTTTAGATTCATGTGTGCACATCAAACATAAGCTTTAGCAATATAATAGTAGTGATAATAGTAGAGCTAGCATTTTTATTATTGTTATTGGTATTTCTATTTTAATTATAACATCGACTAATGTATTGCTTATTAAAATACCAATAGTTCTGATCGTTTTCATTACTTTTATCGACTTACTCTTATATTTTGATGAAAATTCATATTTGCTTTAATTTCAGGTAGCAATATCAAGTGCAACCTTTCCAGTACAATGCTGACGTGTCTGTTTAACCAAGATGTCCAGAAAACCCAGAATCGTTTCGCTGTGTACCGACACAATGTCAAAGAGAACCAAAGTAATGTATCACTGAGGAAAACAGATATGTAAATACAAACATAAGAAAATTTTTTTCCCCGAGCGATGTTGCTCAAGAAAATAATGTATTTTAATGAAAGGACACATCGAACAAAGTCAGTCGTACAGCTACTATGGATTCATCTGTGTACAGATTCTGTCCCTCCGCCTGCATAGTTCCTCCATAAAGCTACTAGTTATTTCAGTCAGAACCCTACATAAAACTGTATGTATGTATATGTAGGTGTGGTTGACTGCTCCTGGAAAGGCGGTATATTATATTGTCATGTACAAGATGGCTACTTCTTCAATAAAGAAGTCTCCTCCTATATACAAGTCGAGATTCCAATAAAGGACACGACAGGAGACGCCTACTCTTGCTGGTTGGATGGGTCTGATGCTGATGAACTGGCAATGTGTTTCTTGGAAACCGAGAGCGAAGGTATGTAATACTTTTAGGTCAACAAATATTTTTTTTCACTTAAAAAGAGATGACTGATGTTAAAGCTATTATCTTTTGTGGACAAAGAATTGCATTATTATGTATTCATAAATAATAATTGTAAGAAATGAGGCAAATACGATCTAGTATGTTTGCTTTAGTCTTTCAATTATAGGTGAAATGTGTGTATAGTCATCAAATAAAAAAAAATGATTGTTACAGAAAACTCGGTACTTTCGATGGAAGTCGGTATATCACTAGGACTTCTGATTGTGGTTGTGTCTTCAGCTATAGGAATCTTCATTTGGAAACTTAGAAGGTAGGGAAGAGTAACACTTACTTTTTGAGTGATTCTGAGTCTAGTCATCCTAGTATAAGAATTGCAAAAACTGTGTTAAGAAATGAGAAATGATGAGGAAATAAAAATAAACAAGAAACTCTACTATACAACCTCCTTTCTTAATAAAAATACTTTGGTAGCATAGTTAGACACTAAATTAATAGTTATTTAATGGCATTGTCAGATAATATGATTTTATTTCTTGGCAGTCTGAAGCCCTGTAAAGGTTACAGATTCTACAGTAAGAAATAAACCTTGCTTGTGTAATGAGCTAAACCTTTAGATTACTTAAAGCATCAGTCATTATTAAAGACGATGGAACATTCCATTTTCACATATTTTGTCTATGTAACATGTCTAGAGAAACCAGATCCAAGGATGTCGGCACTATATGTTTTATTCATCATCTTTCTCTCTGTCGCCTCTGAATAACGCTGTGACACAAATTTCAACATCTTTCTAAGTCTGTTTATCCATGTAGCTCAACTTTCCTGAGTATCAGTAATATACCAACTAGTTTTACGGTACAAGTAAAGAATAAATAAACATCATTTTGTACAGATAATGATTCTGTGCAGGCGTCAAAGGAAAAGGCAATGCAGTCAAGGAGACGAACAGAAGGCAATGATAAATAAAGTAGGTTATTTTTACAATCATCAACGGATGCACTAAACATATAAATTCAAACTAGTATAATTTAGTTTATAATCTAAAAATGGATTTGAAATCATTTGACTTTTTCATTTTCAGGACAAACACCAAATAACGCAAGCGTTTCAAGATTTTCAACTACAGAAAGTGAAAGATATGTACCCGGACATGCTTACGGGACTCTACTTTGTGCCTCCTGTATATTTCAATAAAATTCAATACACGACACAGTGTGTTGCCGGTCAAGCCATTCACATCGCAGAATCACCTGACCCCAGTGACGTCAGACACGACCAGGTCATGCAGCACGTGTTGCACTGCGTACGTCACATGGCACAACAGCAAAACATGTTTGTGCTGACACAGTTCAGGTATGAAGACTACCTCAACAATCCCGGGCCTGACTTTGCAAAACATAGCTTGCCTACATTTTCTAGTCTGAAGAAAAAGTTTAGGGACAAAGATGAAGGATGCTTTGATATTCTTTTCATACATCGGCTTCATGGCGTGTTTGCTGGGGTGGTCAAGTCTGTCAGCAATAAAAATAACGACTGTGAGGATGGTGGAGGGTCAGTTGATGACCATATAGTCACAGAAGTGTCTGATGCCATCCGAAAGCTAAACAAAGCAAGAAATGTTTTACAACATCTGCTCTCGGATCAGAAGCAGATTCCAGTTTGGGTGATTTTGATGCTACCCAACGTTGCAATGTCAACCTTAGAACGTGCACTAAACAATCATACTAAAGTGGCTCAGGTAAACTTATCAGTCATGCATTTCATTAAAAAATTGTATAAGTATTTTTATTGTTTTTTTCTAGTAAGGGTAAAGAATAATTAAATATAGGTTTACATGATGCGTTTAAAACGCGCATGATTATTTCTAAAAAAAAAAAATAAATACACCTGTTTTTTTATTTCTTAGGTGGAAGTGACAATTGGACTGTGAACATTAGCTTGGTCACTTACATTGAAGTACATATCAGAACTAAATATTCAATAATTTTAATTTACACTCTCTTTTATTTCTCAATATTTTAAAGCAGATAATTTTAGCTAAAGTATGTAAGTTTTGTAAATGAAACTGTTCTAAATTATCATATAATTTTTTTTCAGGAATTACACGATTGTTTACATTTGAATGCTACAGACGATTCCACTCAGCTTTGTCTGTGTGCTGATCACTTGTCTAGTCCCAGTGTTCCCTGGAAAGTCAACTCAACTGTAGTGAATCTTCTAAAACAATGGTGGAAGCGAGTGACAGAAGCTCATGCAAATCAACCCAAGATGACTACTGAGTTATTTCAAAACATAGTAGCAAGGTACGAATTTTGTTGACAATCCAGTCTAAAAAAGATTATCAGATTCTTTTCATTTCACTGGAGAGAGTATGATCAATTTTAAGACTTAAAATATAAATAAAAGACTTAGGAGATGATTTGTATGACACTCAGGCACCGACTAATTGCAACAAAAGAAATACCCAAACAAAATGAAAGAAGGAATTCTTCCACCCCATTCAAATATCAGAAAGAAGAGTAAGCAAGATTATATGTTCTCAACAGGTTCTCAATGTAGATACATGAAATCGTTTTAAAACAATTTTTGTTTTCAAAAATATACCCCAGGAATCAATTTACGTTAAGTATCCTGACATTTAAATATGCATAAATCATTTTTAAAAAGCAAAATGAAGGAAAGATAAATGTAATGTTTTTAAAGTAACTAAAAATAGCAATAATTCGTAGAAGTAATTATTATTAT
>SRHC01002454.1:77647-174746 GCA_004794325.1 Pomacea maculata
TTACTACTACTACTACTACCCGTATTTACATACACATTTTTTCAATTCTCTTTATATTTTAATTTTCAGATTCTGTGGTCCTGCAACCCAGTCTTGTCTTCATTTTTCAGTTGAGTCAAAGCACATGTTGCCTAAGACCCTGAAACAAGCCATTTCACTTACTAGTCATTTGTTTGAACAGTACTTTCTCTACCCTGGCATGACAGACATGCTTGGGGAACCTCGTGTGTTCCTCTCTGGACCGCCTGGCACTGGGAAAACCAGAATGCTGGCATTAGTCGGGAGAAAATGGATGTCTGAAGGTCACGTGGTCCATCTGATCACGTCCATTAAAAGTCATGGTGCTACAACAGCGCTAGAGAAGTTACTGCAGCAAACACCTAGGTCCCAGTCTCAAACTAGCTGGAAACAAAAGATATGTCGTTTGATGTGTGAAATAGATGACAAGAAAAAAAGAGAAGATTTCATTAAGTTGTTGACTGGTCGTGCAAAGCTCAATCCTTTGTTTGCACTTATTGATGAACTGTTTCTTGAAAGGTAGGTGTTAATCATCATTTTTATTTACATCAAACTAATATATAAATAAGGGTCTAAATGCTGCTCATTGTTTGCCAATGTAAACGTATGTAAAGAATTTTATTAATTAATAACAGTATCAATATTAGAAATATAAAGATTGTTTATAGGGTCATTTGATTAAAATGCTTATTGTTTACAGAGAGAAACAAAACAATGTTGAAGCCTTTCTTAACTCCCTTCGGAAGACTATCCCTAATCTCTACCTGTGGACGGCCAGCTGTAGTCACAAGATCCAGTCACCTGACTGGAAAACATGTATACTTACAGAACCTCTCAGTTGTCCCCCTGCAGTAGTTAGACAAATAAATAAAGGACCAAGTACTGCCGACATGAAGGAGAACTCCACTTTGAAATATTTGCCACCAACAGACGGCTTGCCTGTGAAAATCTTTCAACATAAGGGTAATGGACACACAGAAAGAGAACCACGTGACTGTACCGTTTGTGGAGAGAATGTTGTCAAATTTCTGACACAAAGCGTTCAACTTACTAACACAGGTATTGTTTATTATTCTCCTTATAGATAACAACAATAAATATCGACGCTTTATTACTGGAATATATACCTAACATGTTGTAAACATACACACATTCAAATCCATATATGCTTTAAAATTTACAAAATTTCGCATTTACATATACGTCTGTAAATGTTTGCAGAAACAAAAATCATTGAGATGAATACAAGTACCGGGACTGAACAAACAACATTGAGTCAGTGTCCAGCCCTTCAGTACAGAGATGTTTTGATATTGTTTGAGACTTATGTCACACAGGACAGTGCTATAGTCAAGGCTTTATTAAACATTCAAATTCCAGTCCAGGTCATTGACTTTCAGAAGCCGAGTTCTACAATTCGCATGAACACCGTGTTAGCAGCCACAACAAGTTCACTGTGCACACTGAGAAGGAAGGTGGTGGTCTATGTAGAGGGCGCTGGCAACAGATCCAACATCTCTCTTCAGTCTAACAGTAACCGAGGTCTCACTAGCTGTACGTCACAGCTTGTGGTCGTTAGGAACTGAGTAGTTTTATGCAAAATTAAAGTCTGTGTTTGATGACTGACAACTTTTCTTATCGTCTGTGTGGTTTTTTTCTGTATCTTGGCATGTCTTAACACGTGTCATTCCAAAATAGACAATCTTTATCAAGGAAAAAGAATTCTACTTATTATATAATAATTTTTGACCAATCACAAAGTTTATACACTTTACCAACAGTAATGGGAATGGCCTTATACAGTTTACCATACTATACCTAGTTGTTACAATGAATGTTTTAGTCATCATGTTTTACATGTGCACTTTGTCATGCTGGTAGTAAGACAAATGTCTCTATCTGATTAACACGCTGAGCTGATCATGTAATATTATTTTTGGGTTATAGCAGGGATTCGCTAACAAATGTGTTTTTCTGCTAGCTTCGACTTACTGTAAAACTCGTATAATGACATACTTCACAGGCGAAAATGGTTGTTTACACCATGTAATGATAGTGTAATTTGTATGCAAACAATTGTAGAAAGGATGAGGAAAAAGAAATGAATAAACTGGTTGTAGATATGTCTTTGTCTGAGTGTGCGTTTTTTTTATATATTTTTGTGAGCATCGTTGTTGTTAAAAGTATTGCTGAAACATTCTGTGACAAGAGAAAAAAATGTCAGTGCATGTATTCTCAGAAGTATACATCACGTGTACAGTACCGTCTGTAGAGATGTTCCGAGATACTTTCTAGAAGAACATCATCAAAGAGTCTTCACAGTGTACTACAACCATATCAAAGAGGTAGATGCTAAGTCACATGCACTAATTTGTTCTTGATTTTTGTCCCATTTCTAAGATCAATTTCTATTCACTTTCACAGTCTCTTTTCTTTATTCGTTTTTGCGTTACTACATTCACTGTGCATTGGAGAGTTGCATAAAACTATCTAAGTAAAGAATTCTGGGGCTTAAGCCGTTTTGAACAGACTGGACTGTTTTCCAAGCAGTCGCATAAACAACGCACGACTGTTACCCGGATGTTGGTCGACTCATCGAGGCCATTCTACTCATCATCTAGTAATATTCCCAGTCACACAACTTTCCTGCTCTTTCATATATTTTCTTCTTCCCTCTTTCTTTCCATCCTCTATTTTAAAGGCACAAGGTGGTTGTAGAGAAAGGTCGTGCTTGTGTCTGTGTGGTTGACAGCGTGTCTTCGTTACCATACATGTGGACGTGCATTTTTATACTGCATTTATATACTGCTCTACCATTGTGTGTGAAAGAGAGAGATTCCGGGAATGCCCGTATCTAAAACTAGAGATCCGTGAGCCATGTTTTGGGGGAGTAGGTAACAAATGACCAAAGAACCAGACTTTCTACAGAAACTTTGAAGGTGAGTTATTATTTTACTTATTATTCAGTATTCAGTAGTTATTGTAGTGCAGATGATAAAACAACTGACAAGCATGAAATAAAGACTGACAGCGTCTAGAACTGATATGACGGTTATCACATGTCATTGACCTACTAAACTCAAGAATAAATGTGAGCCTCATTTTTAAATGACAACCATGTACATGCATTGCAGGTGCTTTATTCAGTGATTGTATTTCACTAAGAATCTTTGCAGGTAAGTTCGGCATTACAGTGTGTGTAAGATGAAATAGTTTGTAGTTTGGACTAGGAAAAGAGGGCTCAATACCCAAATTCAGGAATTACCTGAATTTTGCTTTAAAATTCATTTTTATGATAATCAAAAATAACATTCAGACATAAAAAAAGTAAAATATAACAGATGCATATTAGAAGAAAATATTTTTTTACAAATATTTACATGAGTTGAATGGTCTGTAAGGGTTTTGACTTGTGTAGAGGATCAAATATAGGTTGTCTTTTTGGAACTGCTACAGAATTATCATGTAAATGTGGGGACCAAAATATGTTTAGAGACCTATCGCACTTTATTATCCGACAAGCAAATGTTTCAATAAAAGGACATCTTACCCAGTAATCAGTTTCTTTAGGCTTGTGTACAATACTCATGTACAAGACTGTGGCAGATAATATTTCCAAGTGTAGATGCACCGGAAGTACACTATCGTTATTGGAAACTTTGTCCTCCTACTTGTGGACTATTAATTATAGTTATTTTGTTATGGAAATTTCGCTTATATAGCTTATAGTTTGTCATATAATACTTTTAACATTCTATAGCCAGATGAATTCAGAACATATTGCATGTTTCCTGGACATCTCAACAGAGGAGACATCGCTAAAATCTTCTGACATCTTCAACTATGGACAAAATCCTTTTGGTGCTTTTCCTGCAGATTGTTACTGCTTCACCGGAAGGTAAAAACTATCACTCAATATATCTCCTCTCTCGTGTGTGTGCATTTGTGTTTGTGTGTGTGTGTGTGTGTTAGATAGAGAGGGAGATCTAGAGATAATGAGAGGGTTATAAGCTGCATAAATGTCGGTTCTGACTGAGTATTTGAGTTTTAATATGGGTGTACGTTTTAGGTTTATCTTCAAGAAATAATATAGAGTTAACTGGGAAGAAGGCGGGCGTTATGACCTGAAATATCAGAATAATTTTTTTTCTGAAAATGACACCTCTTGTCTTTTGTATTTTAGAGGGACACATCACATGTACTATCCCGCCAGTAAAAATGTCCCAGGACGCGGTTTTGACATGCAACTTTCCCGAAGACCTGAATGTGACCAAGAAAGACTTCGCAATATACCACTACGTGAACAATAATAGAGGTATCGAGATAGTCTAAGCATACACTGTGAAACAAGCTGTTCAACTCTCAAACAACTTCTTGTTATACCTAATAATTTAAAGAGTGTATGTTCATATTTATTTATTAGCTGTTTAGTTATTTGTAAGTCTTGTGACGAATGTTTTCTTTCAAGTTTCTTTTTTAAAAATATCTTCTCCCTTTCAATTTAAACATTTTCAGTCAGTCACATGTTAGCTTTTTTATTGAAAGCGTATTGTAATTGTAATTATAAATTTACAAGACTATCTCACTAAACAGTGGAAGTAAAAATAAAGCGGTACATTTTTAAAAACAAGATGATTATAAGTTGTAAACTTTTAAGAACAAAACAAAGTAATAAACTAAAACAGAATTTTTAAAATATGTTTTAAACAGATGATACTGTCGACTGCTGGTGGCTTAAGGGTAAAATGACCTGCTCTGCAAAACCGGATATCGTGTATCAAACAAGAGTCAACAGAACCTTCACTATATCAATTCTCAATGTGTCGTCAGCTCACACAGGACAATATGCTTGTCAGGTGGCTAACTACGACCCGAAGTTAATTCAGACCTGTCACCTTCAAATTAAGTTTGGTAAGAGGCTCATTTCAAAGATTTTTTTTTTAATTTCCATATTAGCTTAGTGGATTTTATTTTTAAGATTTTTAGTCTCTCCTATAAAACTGCCATGATTTATCAGTTAAAGACAAACAAGTGACAAAAACTGTTGTTATGTTTATTAACATCGGAATTCTTTGTTTCAGTCTCAGGGCTTCTGCTAAGGCTAAATTCTTTGGGGTCCCAGGGACCTCTTCTTCAGATTTCTAAGGGGTCCCAGGCTAACTCTAAACTTTATTAAATTGAAAAAAAAAACCCAACAAATCACCATACTTTGTTCAACTGCCTTTCAGACATACAAAGCACTGTAATGTCTAGTCAGAAATATCGAGATTTCTGTGCCATGAAGAGTGAGCAAGCATCTGTGATGAGCTTATGCTCATTGTATTTAGGATGCTCACTTTCTTTTCCGTTTCTGAGACGATGATTTTAACCACGCTGTCAACGACATCTTGGAAATAGGTTCATGGAGCTCTTCCCGGTAAGGGAAAAAACTCAAAGGGGTCCTCCGAACTTTTAATGCGTACTGTACGCAATTTTTTGCGTAAGCAGAAGCCCCGCAGTTTCAGTAATCTTAATTTACTGTTTACTTTTATTTTTCTTACACTTACATGTTGCAATTGTTACTTTATTAAAACGTGAGTATTACTGATTCCAGTGAAAGGACTTGATGTTATTTTCACCTTTTACTTTTCATTATGTTTAGCTTTAAGATAGACTTATAGAAATATAAAATATTTGTCTTTCAGATGCACAAGAGGATCACGGAAATACGTTTGCTGTCGTGTTGTCAGTAGTTTTGGTGGGAGCTGTTCTTTTGGCAATTTTGGTCATCGTCATAGTGCTGAAATCCAGAAGGTAAGAAAACAAAAAAAATTTGAATTATTAAAAAAAAAAACTGTTTGAATAAACATCTGCACGACGAAATCTTCAAACATTCTCTATGACTCATTCTCCATGATCCTGTTTAGGCGATGCAGATGCAAGAGGGAAGATAGACCTGAAAGCAGAGAAGGACAACCAATGATTGTCACAGTAAGTACGTTAATGCAAACTAATGAGCTGTCCTGATGTAAGTGATGGTTAGTATAAGTTAAGACCTTTTTAGAATTTTCTGTACATTTGCACACTTTGTCATGTTGGTTTCCCAGCTAATCAATACGATCCACAAATTGAAATAAATAATTTTGTACTAATAGTTTTATCTTGTTTTCTATTTTATCAAGGACAAAAGAGTGACGGAGGAGTTTCAAGAATTTCTGTTAAAGAAAGTCAGACAAATGTTCCAGGACATGCTTAATACCTGCTACTTTGTGCCTCCAATCTACTTCAACAAAACTCGATATAAAACAGAAACTGTCGCCGGTCAGGTTGTTTACATTCCTGATCTTCCAGACCCCAGGGATGTACTGTACAACCAAGCCATGGAAACTGTTTTGAGTTGCTTGCGCAGCATCGTGGAAACTAAAAAGGAACGAATGTTTGTTCTGACACACTTTAACTACGATGACTACTTAAACAAACCTGACAATAATTTTATAACACATGGCCTGCCTGTTCCTGCTGGTCTGAAAAAAAGGAAAGGAGAAAACAAGATCGGTTGTTTTGATTTTCTGATCCTCCATCAGCAGTATGGGGTGGTGGTTGGGGTGGTAAAGACTGTTAGTGACAAGGATGACGGGAGTGAGGATACAAAGAAGAAAACTGATCACCTGATGGTCACAGAGGTGTCTGAAGCTATTCTACAACTCACAAAGGCAACTCGTATGATAAAACATCTCATGTCAGACCAAAACCACACTCTAAAAATTCGACAGACCATAGTTTTACCCAACGCTGAGCATACCACGCTAAACCGCGTTCTCCACAATCACCGCGGTCTGGCTCAGGTAAGTTATTTAGAGCAGAGTGTCTTTTTCTTGAACAGATGTTTGAATAATAAACTAAAAACTCTATATTTTATCAAATGCTTACCGATACGAAAGTATTTGCCTAACTGACTTTAGGTTCTTGGTTTATTTTATTGTATTATTTACCTGGCCCGATGATGAACTGAAATACTCTTAAGAGCAGGTTGTACATGATTTGAAACCAAAAACCCGTCAGGAGAATGCTTAGCTGAATTTCTGTATTCTTTGAAGGTTTAAAGGCATGAATACAGCATAACATTCCAGAACTGCTCCTACCCACTGCTGGTCTGCATCTAAGCCTATCATTGACTTTTAATCATATCACCAGAGTATTGACATATGTCTCTTTATTATGCAACGTTCTCTACGGCTTTGTCTTCGCAGGTCAATGTCGTAATATACACCTGAAAAATTGTATTATTGTGAAAACTAGTTCAGTTTCCTTCCTCACAGGAAATATCACGCTATGATCATTTTTTCATTTCCACTATCAATTTTGTTCTGCATTTTTTCGCTGTTATTTCCACGAAGGTTGAGTTTATGTTCTTCGCTAGCCCTACTTTTTCCCGTTGATAATAGACCGGTTCTTATCTTGCTGTTGTTGTGCAAGCATAACAAATGCATCCCGGGTTAGATGGATATTATAAATATCTTTAGAATGCTCTCATTTAAAAACTCGAAATTTCAAAACGCCGTTACACAGCTGTGATTGTCGATTAGATTCTAATAACGACGACGACGACGACGATGATGATGATGACGACGACGATGGCGACGACGACGACGATGACGACGACAATGACGATGACGACGACGACGATGATTTTTTTTAGAAACTGCGCAAGTGCTTTCAAACCGAAGACGTCCCAGTTCAGCTATGTCTATGTGCCGACCAGCTGACTAACCCTCATCTGACGACCTGGTGGGACAGCTTGATGAATAAGTCTACAGATGACTATATTATGAAAGATGACCTGTATGAATGCTTGATAGCAAGGTAAGTTATCTTAAGTACTGTTCAGTTACTCATTAAAATGATGTTAAGCACCCACGTTTGGGTAGCAGAAGATAACTGATATGACACATACCTGTTACCTGTGGCTGGAAAACGCTTCCTGTCCGCCATCAGCTCTTCTGCAGGAAGGAGTCGGTACGTGATTTATCATGGAAGGCAAACCTGCAGACAGAGAGAAAGTTAGACTACTTTTTACGCACTGTTAACTATACATGGTGAACATTTCTCATTATTCCTTCAGCATCTTGGTTTGGGATTCTTCGCCTTTTACTTTTGCAAGGAGGAAAAGGGTTTAAGGTCTATAAATCATGCTTTTCTCTTTCTGCTAAAAAATCTTAATCAGGACATTAAAATATTGTTATTCAAAGTTATTTAGAACGCCATCGACACATCAAAATAACAAACAAAATGAAGTGAAGGACGTTTAAACAGTGTTTGATTTTATCACCATTGTTTATTAGTTATTATTTTATTTTATTGTCCTATGATAGTTTATTAACGTAAAAACAAATATATCTTTTAATTACAGATTCTGTGGGGCTGCTACTACATCTGCTGTAGACATTCCAAGAACATCCGATTCCCTTCCATTGCCCAAGACTCTGGACCAAGCCGTGTCCGTAATCGGAGACTTGTTTGATCGTTGTACACTGTACCCGGGTATGACAGACCTCATCCAGGAGCGTCGGGTGTTTCTTTTAGGACCGCCAGGCACCGGAAAAACCAGGTTGTTGGGTCTTGTGGGACGAAAATGGTTATCTAAAGGTCATGTGGTGCAAATAGTTAACACTTCAACTGAACTTACTTCTGCAACAATACAACTAGTAAAGATTCTGCAAGAAGCACAATCGTCAGTAGATTCACCGAATGGGATGGTTGTCAGCTTACATTGTAACATAGACAGGAGACAGGATATCCGTGACCTGATTACCAAACTGGAAGCAAATGCAGGCGAAAAACCTGTTTGTGTACTTGTTGATGACCTGGAGATTAATGCGTATGTACAGAAACATTTTCTTTAGCTGATACTTTGTTACTTTTTGTAATTTCGTCATTGTTTTGAAAAAAAGTGATAGATTACGATAACTTCTACACTGCTTAAATGGATTTATTTTCATTTATGAAATAACTTATATAATAACAGTTAGATACCTTGTAATTGATACAAATTGTATAAATTTTAGCTGTAATATCAGTGACGCTTTTAGTACTACCCATACTATTTATTTATTGAAACTCGTTTGCGTTTTAACAGGGAGAAGTCACAGCAGATTCACAAGTTTTTTAAAAGTCTACGTTTGTGCTTGCCTGATGTTTACTGCTGGGCAAGCAGCTGCAGTACCGAGAACGCGCCAGAAGGTTGGCGGTCAGAGATCCTCACCATCCCTATAAGCTGTCCGCCAACAGTACTACAAAAGGCGATGAAAGAAAAACGTATTCCCGGCGTACTACCGTATTCAGAGAGCAAGTTTACACCACCTACTGAAGGCATGCCTGTGATGCGCATTTCTCACCATTATTGTGCATCCAACAGGCACATAGATTATAAGATGTGTGGAAACGAAATTCTGAGGTTTTTATCACAAGCTCTTCGCATTTCTGGCATCGGTATGGTTTATCTTTGTTTTCATGACATATAGTTTACCCTGATTTACTCAAAATCACGTTCTCCTTTGTGTATCTCTCTGTGTGTCTTTGTGTGTGTGTGTGTGTGTATGTGTATGTGTAAGGAGACGAGAGAAAACGCGCACATGTTTAGCAATGTTAGAGCTGATTATGTATTTAACTGAATAAAACAAAAGTATACTTTCATCAATGTGCTTCATCTGTGGAGGTTTTCTGTGAAAAAAAATTGCTGGATAGTAACTTTCTGAAAGACGGGTTGTTTTGTGTTCCTGTTGATTGCAAGTGTTTTGGGGTTTTAATTTGACAATACACATTTAAAGAAATAAACATGGCGTGTACATTTATACTTACAAAAAATTAACGTCTCTGCAATTGGTTTGCAGGAGTAAACCAAGGGACAATGGATATGTCAACAGCTCTCAAGTACAGAGACATTTTAATGTTGTTTGAAGATGATGTCACACAGTTTATGCCTGTGGTTACTGCTTTTAAAGAATCAGGAATCCCTGTCCAGATCATTGACTACAAGAACCAAGAGGATGTGTTAAATAGTAATGTTGTGGTTGCCGCAAACGCCGGTTTCTTGTGTGGAATTAAAAGAAAAGTGGTTATTTATGTTGAAGGAAATACAGAGCCATCAGACCTCTCTGCGACCTGGAACAAACTGCGAAGCATAACCAGCTGTACATCACAACTAGTGTTGGTTTCCTTTGCTTTCAAAAATATTGTGGATGCATTAGCAAAAGCAGCAGATTATGTGATGACAAATTTGTTTGGCCCAATTTAGGCTTCTGTTAAAAACACAAGGTTGTGAAAACTAGATGGACTGACAGAAATGGTCTGCAAAGGGACTTTGCTAGTCTTTCGTCACCTTTGAATGAAGTTCCCCAAAATAGTCCTGTTGTGCCGAGTTATATATACAAATATAAAATCGACTGTGTACATGGCCATTGATGTCGTCTTGTCGAATATAAATTACTTTGTATGGAATGCACGCATTTTTCTCTTATTCATAAATCAATCTGAAAGCTATGATTGACATGTGGATACTTGATGTTGTCACATTACCTTGTTTTTCACCCTTTTTTTACCAATCTCGACATCTAAGGGTAAAAAGAAATCACACTTATTCTCCCTAACTGTCAAACAAGAGTGTATACCATTAGCTATAGTAATTAACCATTGCTGTAATCTTTATGTGGATTTTTTTTATTTCAACTGCTTACGATGAGGATTGAGAAATTGTCCAGCAGAAAACCTTATTGAACTGTTGTTGGCTCTTGAAAATCAGTGCTTTGCTTTAAATGTACATGTTAATCAAAACCTCTCAGTACTCGTCTCAATTTTCTATGCTCTTAATCAGCACATTTAATTTTATCTTCATCCGATCAAAAGTGTTTTCCCTTCGATTTCCTGTAACCTGGTAGCATTCATCTTTTTTGTAAGATGAGTGAGAGTCATGGTTGGTGAAAGTGTCTGGCATTCTATGGACGTAGAACTGATTTCCATCAACTGGCATTGTGGGATGTTAGGTATGTCACTTCAGAAGGTCATCCTAAATACAGGATGAATTAATAATTTCTTGCTCAAGAATTGTATTTGTTTTTGCAACTAAAATATTAATCTCAATGGTAGTAATATGTAATACTAATAACCACAACACTGCTTATGCAGGGACGTGCTGATTTTGTTTCAAAGGGACATTACAGAAGATGTACCTTTGATGACAAGTCTCAAATAGAAAGGAATTCCAATGAAGATCATCAGCTGTAAAAATGAGAAGACTGCTTTCAGGCATAAAAGTAACACTATTTTTGGTAGCTAAAGCAGGTTTTCTGAACGGAGTGAAAAGTAAGGTCGTTGTGTGCGTTGAGGGCGATATAAAAAGATGGAGAAACAAATCTCAATCGACGTGTATAAAACGGTTATTGCTTGCTTTTTTAATCAATAAATTAAAGTTGCTTTGTTTGTATCTATAAGCTATAAGTCTCCACAGTTGTAAACACAAAATAAAGTATCTGACACTTTGTCTCGTGTCTGTTAAAGAGACAGAGCAAAATCAAATGAGAGTTTAAGATAAGGATGAACCGATGCTCACGCCAGGACGCTGAGAAACTAATATTTTTGTGTTTGCTATGCATTGCAAAGTTCAGTGCCTTGTCTTCAGAAGACGGTAGAATATTTTGGTCGACACTCTTTTTAAAATAAAGATTCTTGTGTGTATTCTTAACAAAATAAATTGAAAGTGATGTGGTAATAAACATGTAAACAATAATCCTCAAATTGTTGTTTTTAAGAGACTACGAAATAGCAATATACCTCAGTGTGGTTAATCTCTTTCTCTCTCACACACAGACACACACACACACACGTTTAAAAATACAGATTGATAGAGAATAATCGGGAAGAAGAAAGAGATAAACTTAAATGGATTTCACAATGACTTGAGAGAAAGAGAGCTGAGCTGATTTCTTTAGAGCAGTTGAAGCTCTCATTAAAAGCTGGAACAAAGCACTTCATGTTTCACGGTCATATGATTACAGACATCAGTAGCTCTGGCCACTCTAAAATCATACCGTACTCTCACATATCACAGGTATTGTCATAGAAACACGACAATCATCGTGTTATGACCCTGACGGCCTGTCGTAGATGAAATTACATATTTCGATCATCATTAAACAACATGATGTAAACAGGATTTTTTCCTTTCCACAGTTGAAATAACAAACTTATTTCGATCGCATAAGAGTGTTACACAGTACAGGCAAATTTTGAAATTTTAGTAAAACGAAGATGTATTCTTCACACAAAATTATCAATAATGCAATAGCATGTGATGTGTCTGCTTGAAACAGCTAAACAGGAGTTAAAGGTGAAAAAACGTATACGGAAACTAAACGGAAACACATAGGAGTAAGTAAAAAGTAAATTTTCATTGCAGCTAAAAAGGAAAAAAGTTTTTGTTTTGTAAATATGTATACAAGTTTTATTGTGTTATTAGGTTTTTAATGGTAGAAAGTCATCATCAGCAGTCAGTTCATTAACTCTCTAATGAAAAATGTACAGTAGTTTATCCTAGACAAACGCACTTTGGAATTTTAAGAGCAATAGTACAGATGCAAACATTTACTCAAATATCCCACATAGTAAAAATATTCAATAATAATACAATGTAAACTGCAATGTCTGCGATTGGTGCTCATTACATTTTGATGTGGAGACGATTTACTGACCAGTATCTGAAGTTAACCCCGTTTGAAGCTTTTTCTTTTAAACTTTAGTCAAAGTTTCTAAATAAAATTCTAATATGTGCCCTGATAGTAGGTTTCATCTTGAGATTTCATGTGAACCCGAAGCCATACGTGTGCTATTTTGTTTCTCTATTCATACTGTTTTTCTATGCAAGAGTATTGGAGTGCAGCTTACAGACATCGTTTAATTCAGTTTTGCATTTTCTTAAACAATGCACTATCATCTTGCATTGTTGGTACGCTTTAAAGTTTGCCTTCTAAAGATTAAGTGACAATGTTTCTTACCTCGGGTGGACAAGTGACAGTTAAATGTGTTAATCGCAAATAAGCATTGGAGTATGATTATGGGGTTGAGTGGTACGCGCGATGTAGTGTAGCGATTTCTGGTGATTTACAAAAATATACATTATTTACAATTACGTTTCTATTTTGGTTCATTACATAGTCCCTGGAGAATTTTGCTCAAGATTCCAAAGAATCCTTTCACTCATTCAGTCCTCTCTAAATTCATGAACCTCTCATCTCTACCCTACTATCTGACTGCAGACAATGTGCAGCAACCCTCTAACCCACCACTCATCTCATCACTGATCCATTTTTAACCCTATTATCCCTACCATACATACAGTCTGTATGCAAACAATATATCCTCTCCCTAATACTGATATGCTTCGAAACGCTCTTCATAAGCAGAGCAACATCAGCATGCATTGACTAGCTCTCTTGTCACCCGTCTTATCTTAAAACGTCTGTAGATAAACCATGATTAGTATCTTGTTCCTCTTACATTATCGCGTGACAATACTTGAATAAGGGATTGTTTTTCCGATGTGTTGGGCTATGCTTTAGATACTCTGGACAAAATCTAGATATTTCAAGGACAATAGAGTAGAAAATGTGCTTCATCCTCTGTAAAATGTATATAGACATGGCATTTGCTTGTATTTTCTAACAATACTCTACAAGATGATTTCTGTGTATTTATATCACTTAGTCATAGAAGCGATAAAGCAAATGAGGCATCGCTGAAGTCATTAGCATGAGAGTGAATTAGTGTGATCAGTGTAGCTAAAATCCATGTTTTCTAATTATAGAGAAACATTTTATGGTCCTCTACTCCTTGACTTAGTCTTACCTGATTCAAACCTCAGGCTATTCTCACTTTATTACCTAGTTTATTTTTCTTTGCTCATCACGGTTAAATAATAATCAATACACTTATTGGAGAATACGGTCCATGGAAATTTCTGTTCATCAAAGCCAGACCTTGATAGTTTTCATATAATAATTTACCAGGGTGGAATGCTGAGAGAATGGGGCTGAGATTGCGGGAATACCTGTTTCTAATTAAAGGCCCAGGTGTCATGTCATTTGTAGTAGATAACACGACAGTAACATGTACAGAAACCTGTAAGGTTTGCAGTTGTTAACATGGTACATATGATAAAAAAAACTAAGGGAATATATAATAAGACGACTCATTGTAGAACTGATAGGACTGTTATCAAAGTCACGTGACCTACTAAAGTACTTTGCAGAAGCAAAAGGCATTCATTGGCCGTGCTTAGCAAGTGTCTGTGTTACATTCTACACAAACTAGAGGTAAGTTCAGCATTTGTCTATGAATAAGATGAAATTGTAGAATGGAAGATAAAAAGAGGAACCCCTCAACCACAAACAACACAGTGTGCAAAGAAATGGTTTCTCAGTAGTTTCTGTGTATTGTCACAGATAAGCTGTGTTTCTAATATCTATGTGTGCGAGTGTTTAGGTGTGTTATCTTACTTGCATATGTCAGTGTATATAAAATATTCATTAGCGTTTGGATATTTAGTGTGTGCAAGAGTTTATTTCTACAAGATCTTAAATTTGGTCTTCTTTGTCCTAGAGTCGAAGGTGGCTGCTAACTGCGCATAATGTATCTTACATCCATCCGACAGATATAGGTCACCACGCAACCTCTATCGTCACATGGACAGCTTTTGGTGTACAGGCAGATAACAGACAGATAATATTTACTCTTAGATTAACTTTTGAAACAGTTTGTAGAAAAACAGATTAGCAAGATGTTCTCTTGTGATATTTATACAATCTTCTTTCCTATGCCGTTTGATTTATTTGCTCTTACAGTAAATGTCATGTAGTCTTACCGTGAACAATCGTACATTTTTTCACGAAAAATACATTTATATGTAGCTCATCTTTTGTTATACAATTATGTCTACAGTCTGGCTAGACAGAGTCAGAACATCGCACGCTTCCTGGATATTTCGGCAAAGGGGCCATCTCTCAGCTCTTTTGACATCTTCAGCTATGAAGAAAATCGTGTTGGTGCTTTTCCTGCAGATTGTTACTGCTTCATCGCAAGGTACAATCACTATCAATCAATCTCTATTTCTTTCTTCCTCTCTCTCTATCTCTTTCACTTTGACTTTCAGATGTATTTATTGAATGTGCGTGCTTGACTGTGTACGTGTATTTTAATATGTGTACGTTTTTAGTTTTGTGTACATCAGATATTTTGAAGGATAAAATGAGAAAAAGATTTCAAGAAGACAGAAGTTATGACATTGAATAATGCAGTATTAAAATTTGCAGAAAATGGTAATTTTTGTTGTGTTTTCAGAGGGACACATAACATGTACTATCCCGCCCGTCGAATTGTCACAGGACGCGGTTCTGACATGCAACTTTCCAGAAGACCTGAATGTGACGAAGAAAGACTTTGCAATATACCACTACCTTAACGACAGTAGAGGTTAAACAAATCATCTAAATATACGCTTATACATAATATCTCCTTAAATCACAAACCACTTCTTGTAGCACTTTTTGAAGGTTAAAATTTTGTTGTTTTTTTTTAAATTTATTTATTTATGCGGCCCTCTACATTTAAAATTCGTGAAAGTCTTATTTTTAAATTTAGCTTTACTTTTAATAAATTTATCTGGAAATCCTGTGGCTGCCATAGTGTCACCAATACTGGTAGTTGGTGTTATTTTGGTGATTCTGGTCATCATCGTAGTGGTGATGCGTAAAAGGTAGGAAATACCCAATAAGTTGAAAAAAATTATTTACTGAGAAGGGCTGATTGTCGAGCATTATTTCTCTTTAACGTGTCAAAACTATATCGTGGTCACTTTGTGTTGAGAAGAACCTACATAAATCCTTATAAAACAGTAAGGTATGTACAATATCAATATATATATAGTGTGATGAGTTGTAGAAGGTGTAAATCATTGCTACTCAATTGACTGTTAAACAGGATCTCCTTCAGGAAGTGTAAATGCAAGAGGAAAAATATCGTGGAAAGTGGAGAAGATCAAGCAATGGTTGTCATAGACGTAAGGACTTTATTGCAAAATAATGAGCTGTCATCAGTTATAGTAAGAAATAACAAACTTTTTGCCATATTATTTGTATTTCACATATTTCTTTGTCCCAGGGGGTTAACAAATACGATTAATCTAAATAAATACTTGCATACTAATAGTTTTACTTTCTTGTAATTTTAAGGACAAACAAGTGACGAAGGAGTTTCAAGATTTTCTGGTAAAGAAAGTCAGAGAAATGTTCCCGGACATGCTTAATGACTACTACTTTGTGCCTCCAATCTACTTCAGGAAAGCTCGATACAAAACAGAAACTGTCGCTGGTCAAATAGTTTACATTCCTGATCCTCCTGACCCCAGTGATGTACAGTACAACCAAGCCATGGAGAATGTTTTGAGGGGCTTGCGCCGCATCGTGAAAACTAAACAGGAACGAATATTTGTTCTGACACACTTTAACTACGACGACTACTTGAACAACCCTGATCTTGACTTTATAAAACATAGCCTGCCTGTTCCTGCTGGTCTGAAAATAAGGAAAGGAAACAAAAAGATTGGATGTTTTGATTTTCTTATCATCCATCGGCAGTACGGGGTGGTGGTTGGGGTGGTAAAGACTGTTAGTGACAAGGATGACGGGAGTGAGGATACAAAGAAGAAAATTGATCACCTGGTGGTCACAGAGGTGTCTGAAGCTATTCTACAACTGACAAAGGCAGTTCGTATGATAAAACATCTCATGTCAGACCAGAATCACCCTCTGAAAGTTCGACAGGCCATAGTTTTACCCAACGCAGAGCATACCACGCTAAACCAGGTTCTCCTTAATCACACTAACCTGGCTCAGGTAAGTTAGCGCATAGTATCTTCTTCTTTAGCAGAAGTTTGAACGATGGACTGAAAAACTTTTTTTTAATGAAATGCTTACCGATATGAAATGATTTGCCGGACTGTTTTTAAAACCGACGTTAGGTTCCTGTTTTCATTGTATTTTTACCTTGCCTATGCTGAACTAGAGAACCCTTAAGAGCAGTTTTAAGAGGATTTTGAAAGGAGAACGCTAAGATGCATTCTGTATTCCTTGAAGGTTTGAAGGCATAGATACAGCATAACATTCCAGAACTGTTCCTGCCATCTGCTAGTCTGCATCTGGTATTATCATTGACTTTCAATCAAATCATCGAGTTTTGACATACATCTCCCTTTACTATGTAACATTTTCTACGGCTTTGACTTTGCAGGTGAATGTTGTAATATACATCTGGGCAATGGTATATTGTGAAAACAGGTTCAGTTTCCTTTCACACAGGAAATCTCACACTATGATCAGTTTTTCGTTTCTGCTATCAATTTGCCTTTTTTCGCTGTTATTTCCACGAAGGTTGAGTATATTTTCTTCGCTAGCCCCACTTTGTTCAATTAATAATAGGCGAGCTCTTATCTTGTTGTTTTTATTGTGTAAGCACGACAGAGGTATCCTAGGTTAGATGGAGATATTGTAACTATCTTAAAGATGCTGTCATTTAAAAACTCGAAATCTCAGAACACCGTTACATAGTTTTGATCGTCGATTAGACTTTTATCATGACGACGACGACAACGACAACGACAACGACAACGACAACGACAACGACAACGACAACGATGATGATGATGATGATGATGATGATGATGATGATGATGATGATGATGATGATGATGATGATGATGTAGAAGCTGCGCAAGTGCTTTCAAACCAAAGACTTCCCAGTTCAGCTATGTCTATGTGCCGACCAACTGACTGACCCTCATCTGATGACCTGGTGGGACAGCTTGATGAATAAGTCTACAGATGACTGTATTATGAAAGATGACCTCTATGAATGCTTGATAGCAAGGTAAGTTCTCCCAACTATTGTTGAGCTACTTATTAAAATGAGTTTGTATATAAGTATATATTTATAAACAATCTCTTTGGAAGAAAAGTATCCTGGTGGTTAGCTACCACGTTTGGGGAGCAGAAGGTCGCTGATATGACATCTAATGTTACCTGTGGCTGTAAAACTCTTACTGTCCCCCATCAGCTCTTTTGCAGAAAGAAGTCAGTATGGGATTTATCAGGGGCGGCAAATCGGCAGACAGAGAAAGTTGGACTCTACGTTTTATGCACGCTTTCTTAATAAACCTGCAGCATCTATGTTCTGGACTGTTTGCCTTTCACATTTCCTAATAAAACTAAAACAGGATACTAAATTATTCGTGTGCGGACTTTTTGCCGACGGACGTTTCACCGACGGACGTTTCGGAGTCGGACGTTTCGCCGCATTATGTCAGAGAGAGAGAGAGAGAGCTTACTTACTTCTCAAAGAATGAAAGTAACTACTAGATTACACAATAATTCTTTATTTCAAACAAATTTTACACACAGACTTCACAGACGGTTCACTTTGATTGTCACAGATTATGCGCAACAGCTTTGAGAAAAAACATGGATACAATGGCGAGAGAAATGTGTGAGCTAAGGGGCGTCACACACTTGACTTTGGCTAAAGGCCCCGCGTGAAATGCAGAAATGAAGTGCCCCGCGCCGAAACGTCCGGCGGCGAAACGTCCGTGTACCAATTTATTGCTAGCCAACGGTATTTAGAGCGCTTTTGACACATCAAAATAACAAAGAAATGGAAGTAAAGGACAAGTAAACAGTCTTTGATTTTGTCGCCAGTATTAATTATATATTATTTATGCTATCGTCTTAAGACATTTTATTGTCGTAAAAACAAATACATCTTTTAATTACAGATTCTGTGGGCCTGCTACTACATCTGCTCTGGACATTCCAAGAACACCCGATTCCCTTACATTGCCTAAGACTCAGTACCAAGCCGTGTCCGTAATCGGAGACTTGTTTGATCGTTGTACACTGTACCCGGGTATGACAGACCTCATGCAGGAGCGTCGGGTGTTTCTTTCTGGACCACCAGGCACCGGAAAGACCAGGTTGTTGGGTCTTGTGGGACGAAAATGGTTATCTGAAGGTCATGTGGTGCAAATAGTTAACACTTCAACTGAACTTACTTCTGCAACAATACAACTAGTAAAGATTCTGCAGGAGGCACAATCGTCAAGCATTTCACCTAACGGGATGGTTGTCAGCCTAAACTGTAACATAGAGAGGGGAAAGGATACTCGTGACCTGATTACCAGACTGGCAGCAAACGCCGGCAAAAAACCTGTTTGTGTACTTGCTGATGACCTGGAGGTTAATGCGTATGTACAGAAACATTTTCTTGATCTGATAATATGTTGCTTTTTGTATTTTTGGTATCATTTTTGAAGTGATAGATTATGATAACTTCTAAACTGCCTTAATTGATTTTTCTTCATTGATAAAAAAATTATATAATGACAGTTAGATACCTTGTATTTTTTTTACACATAGAACAATTTTAGCTGTAATATCAGTGACGCTATTAGTACTAAGCATACTAAATTTTATTTAGTAAAATTTGGTTGTCTTAACAGGGAGAAATCACAGCAGATTCAAAAATTTTTTAAGAACCTACTTTTGTGCTTGCCTAAAATCAATTGCTGGGCAAGCAGCTGCAGTACTGAGAACGCGCCAGAAGGTTGGCGGTCAGAGATCCTCACCATACCTATAAGCTGTCCGCCAGCAATACTACGAGAGGCGATGAAAGAAAAACGTGTTCCCGGCGTACCACCGTATTCAGAGAGCAAGTTTACACCACCTACTGAAGGCATGCCTGTGATAAACCTTCCTCACCAGTTTTATGCATCTAACAGGCAGATTGATTATGAAAAGTGTGGAAACGTAATCCTCAGCTTTTTATCACAAGCTCTTTGCATTTCTGGCATCGGTATGGTTTATTTTTGTTTCCATCACAAATAGTTTACACCGATTTACTCAACATCACGCTCTCTTTTATGTGTATCTCTCTCTTTGTTCGTGTATGTGCGCGCTAGCGCGTGTAGAGAGAGCGAGAAAGAGAGAGAGCGCGCACGCATGTTTAACGATGNTTAGGGCTGATTAGGTCTTTAGCTGAAAGAAATACTAGCTATAAAGAAAGTATAATTTCCTCAATGTGATTTTTCTTTAGAGTTTCTCTGTAACAAAATGTTGTATAGTAACAGTCTGAAAGACGGGTTGTTTTGTGTTCCTGTTGATTACAAGAGTTTTGGGGGATTTTAATTTAACAAAAACGTAGTCTCATGGCTTTTGTTTGCATCTTATTAATCTGTTAGTTCAGAGAAATACTTGATCACATTAACTAAAAGCTAAAACATTATGTGCCCTTTTACATATATGTTCATAACAATTTACGTTTTTGGAATTCATATTTTTAAAATAAGCATGACTTGTATATTTACGCTTAAAAGATGAATACGTCTGCGATTGGTTTGCAGGCGAAAACCCTGGCACGATGGACGTGCCCGCTTCGAAGCATCAAAGGCAATACAGACAGCCAACAGCTCTTCAGTGCAGAGACATTTTAATATTGTTTGAAGATGATGTCACACAGTTTATGCCTGTGGTTACTGCTTTTAAAGAATCAGATGTTCCGGTGGAGATTATTGACTCCAAGAACCAAGAGGATGTGTTAAATAATAATGTTGTAGTTGCCGCAAACGCCGGCTTCTTGTGCGGAATTAAAAGAAAAGTGGTTATTTATGTTGAAGGAAATAGAGAGCCATCAGACATCTCTGTGAGCTGGAACAAACTGCGCAGTTTAACCAGCTGTACATCACAACTAGTGTTGTTTTTTGATCCTATCAAATATTTGATGAATAAAATTGAAACAACAGCAGAAAACATTTGCACAAATATATTTGGTCCAACTTAGGCTTCTGTTACAAACACAATGTTGTGAAAGCTATACGGACTACCAACTATGGTTTGCAATTGGACTGATTTTCTTTACTTGTTTTTGATTGGCCTGATGTTCTCAAGGTAGTCCTGTTGTGCCGAGTTATAAGTTTAAATGGGAAGTTGACTGTGTAGACAGCCATTGGTGTCATCTTATCAAGTATAAATTAGGAGACATACTTCTGATTTTTCGTCTGAAATGCATGCATTTTTCTAACCTTTAAATCAATCTGAAATCTATGAGTGACATATGGATACTTGATGTTTTCGTATTACCTTGTTTATCACTACTTTTTTCTCAGTCTGAACATCTAAGGGTAAAAAGTATTTACACTTATTAGCCCTAACCTTGGCAGGTAATAGACTGTCGAACGAGTGTGTATACCATAAGCTATAGTTACAAGTTCCATTTAGCCATTGCTGTAATCCTAATGTGGATTTTTTTATTGCAACTGCTTACGATGAGGATTGAGAGTTTGTCCAGCTGAAAACCTTTCTGAACTGTTGTTGGTTCATGCAAATCTGTGTTTTGCTTTAAATGTACCCATAACTCCTCAGTCCTTGTTCCAATGATATATGCTTTTGATCTGTCTGTAAGCACATTTAATTTTCTCTTCATCTGGTCAAAACTGGTTTGCTTTCAATTTGCTTGTAATCTAGTAGCATTCATCTTGTTTGTAAGATGAGTGAGAGTCATGGATGAAAGCGTCTGGCATTCTATGCAAGTAGAACTGATTTCCGTCAACTGCCATTGTGGAGTTAGATGCAAGTAGATATTTCACTTCAGCAGGTCATCGTAATTACAGGATGAATTAGTAATTTCTTGCACAATTTTATTTTGTTTTTTGTAACTTAAGTATTAATTTAAATTGGCAGTGGCATGCAATAGTAATAACAACAATACTGATTTTACAGGGACGTGCTGAGTTTGTTTGAAAAGGACATTACAGAAGATGTACCAATGATGACAAGTCTCAAAGACAAAGGAATTCCAATCCAGATAATCAACTCTAGAGATGAAAAGACTATCAGGCATGCAGTAACACAGTTTTGGTTGTCAAAGCAAGTTTTCTAAATGGACTGGAAGAAAGGTCGTTGTGTACTTTGATGGAGATATAAACAGATCAGAGTTCTCTGCCCAGTGGAGCAGACTGCGGGGCATCACAAGCTGCACGTCACAACTGGTGTATGATCGGAGCTTCGAATAATTTCTCTGATTGACAGCCAGGTGAACTGTAGTATGTGTTGACTCGACCAGCAAATAGCCTTTTGCAAATAGCTAATCAGATGTTCAGATAGACAAAAATGTCAATCCACAGGTTTAAAATGGTGTGACCCAGCACTATACTTAAACTTTTCTTTATTGCTTGCTTTATTTAATCAATAAATTAAATTTGCTCTCTTTACATATTTAAGCTATAAGTGTGCACGATTGTAAACACAAAATAAAGTATCTGACATTTTTTCTCGTGTCTGTTATAAAGATAGAGAAAAAGAGAATGAGAGTGACACTGATAACGACTAACCGATGCTCACGGCAGGTCGCCGAGAAGCTCATTAATGTTTTTCAGATAAGTAGATTTTAAAAATCAATAGACCTACACTAAAGGAATAAAACATATTCCATAAATGCATGTGTTTGTATAAATATATCTTACCAGTAACATGATTTGAATTAATATAAAATGACACCACCTGGAAGCTCAGTCGCGGAAGAAATTGGAGATATCAGCTCGATTCTCCAGCTCACCTATGTCTACCAACAAATTATCACTACATGCTTATTGTGGGCCATAAAAAAGTAACCGGTTTCTTTTTTATTTGCTGTGCATTACAAAGTTTAGTGCCCTGTTTTCAAAAGAGCGTAGAGAGTTTGCGGGTACATAGGTAAGCTACTGTTTTACATTTGTGTTGATTGACATTTTAATGACAGATATCTTTTTTGTACTTTCTACAGTAAAGTTTGATGAAGAAAAATATTCACTGTTTTCTCATCGTCAAAATTTTCATCTTTCCTGTATAGACAATGAAGATTATCTTATTTTTCCTCCTGTGCACTTTTATTGTTACAGGAAAATGTCATAAAGGAACATATTCGTGTTAACTTTTCTAATTCGTCCACATTGTCATTTTGTCTCGATTGCTCTTTGTAACTATATATATATATGTGTGTGCAGGATGATTATAATGGACAACAAATGCATTAAGAAGGGAGAAAAGAAGAGAATAAGTCTGTTAATGATATAATGTGTTAGATATGTACCTTGATAAATAATGTTGATCATCTATATCATAATAATAATAATAAGGTCTCTTCATAACTCTAGATTCTTCGGCCCTGCTACTACGTCTCGCTTTCAGATGATATGTGAACCCGAAGCCATATTAACTTACAAACTGCCTAAAACCCTGGACCAAGCCTTGTCCTTTACTGGAGACTTGTTTGAACAACCCATGGTGTGTCCTGATACTAAAACCTCGATGAGCCTCGAATGTTACTTGTTGGGCCACCACGTACCTGCAAAACCAGAATGTTGTCTTTAGTCGGAAGGAAAGGGATGTCTGAGGGGCATGTTGTGTGTATCATTAGTACATGGACTAAGGGTCGTGCAGCGGCAAGCCAGTTAAAAAAAGTGGCTGCACCAAAACTCTGTAAGAATATCACCAGAAAAAAACTGGTTCTTCATTTATTATGAGACGTAAACATAAGAAAAAAGTGCAAGCTGTCGTTGAAGAGCTGAAAAGTCGTTTGCGAAAAATATCTGTCATTGCACTTATCGTCCCCATAAACCATACGTAGGAAGCAAAATACTAAACATGGACCATTTATCTTAAACAAGTGGACAGACTTTGGATTTGAACTGACTAATTGAGATACAGGAGCTCGCTGAGCTCGACTGTGTGAGGTGACTTGCAACTCTACTTTTGCACGAAAAGACTATGCACGACATTCTCTTCGTCGTAATGGAAAGACGATGAAAAAAAAACATCAAATGAGTTGACCTCTTGATCATCCATCGAAAGTTTGAGTTTATAGATACAGTGGTCAAAACTTTCAGTAGCAGCCAAGTCAATGAACAAAGTGATTAACAGACAACTAAGGAAATAATCGTGGGACAATTCAAAGAAGCCATGTCTATATCGCAACTTAAAAAAGGAAGGAACATAATACATTATTTGATGATAGATAAAACAAAGTGTTCTGAAGTTTGGATAGTTTTGATCCTGTGTCTGATCTACCCAGTCTCATAACAAGTGATATATTATCCGTTTACAAGTGTCATTGATCTTTTCTGTATTTTTTTAAGACATTATGCTCCTAAAGAACTTTTAACCTATGAAGTGTCGAAGAAAAGCCCTACCTCTGGTTTTGAACCACGCTCCCAATCAGTTACAGAAAATTGTAGCCATCTTAATGCCTAGAACCTTTTTTTTATATCTAAATTCGGCTGCGCTACCCGAGAAACTTGGGACTTCCCAGACACACAATCCTTCCTATCTTTTTGACTGTAAGGACCTAAGTCTTTCAGTGCTGAATGAAAATGTTAGAGGGCTGAGGACAAACTAAATTCGGGGTTAATTTTGCTACGGAGGAACAGATCACCTTCAGAATACTGTCAGTAAAGCCCTTACATGTCCTGACATGTCACTCTCCAGAAGTGTCACCAAGAAAGATTTCACCATGACAGTACAGGTAATGACCTAAAGTCTTTCTTTAGTACTTACTCTTCTATCATGGCTGATGTTCATAACAGACGAGCATCGTACTATTTGCATTTTTCTTCTATCATAATTAATACACAAATATATTTAATACTATAGTTTTAAATTTTGTGTCATTGACTCATTATCACTTCACAAAACTGTTTATCAATACATAAAAGTTTTACAGTTTCAGGAATGATTACCTACTCTAAGGGAGCTAAACACATGACACCGGTACTAAATGTTCTTAAAGACCTTTTTTATTCCTTCTTACACTAAATGCTACTAATATGGTCTTCATAGCAAGCAGGCAACTTATAAAGGAACATAAATGTTTTCCATAAACAACAAACAAACTGTACACCACGTGAACACGTATGTATCACCGATCACAAAACTTCAGCAATAACCAGACTATTTATGAAAGAGGTAAAACGTTTATAACAGTTGTCGTAAATGTTCATAACAAACCTGAATAAATTCATAGTCCATAAATCACCTCAGCCCTCTTTGCGGAACAAGCTACAGGGGTTAGCATACTTTACATGTGAACCTTACTACCTTAGAAATTATTTATTACTTATCAACATGATCTGTCTAAAGCATTGGTGCTCTCAGTGTAGCCACTGCAAGCTGAAGAAGATGATGAGCTGGTGAAGTTACCTGAAAGAGAAGACAACAGGTAATGTGGTATTCTCTCTAATAACATAAGTTCCAATGACATTTAATACTGTCGTTATTGTCTGCAGGGTTTGTTTTTGCTGTATTTATTTTGCACCTTGGTCTGTACTATCACAGTTTATTCTAAGTTAGACATCCCCTATTAATAAATACATGCATAATATTGACATAGACACATTACCCTAATATGGAGGGTGAGTCATTGCGTTCTAGTACGTGCGATGTGATATTGGGGTAACACGAGGTGACCCTCCCTGACCTAGATTGACATCCGGAGCTGATTTCTAAAGGTCAGGGTAATAGCTGAGATTTTCCCCAGGTGTGCCTTTCAATTGACTTGTGATCATTGGATGTCTCCTGTTATTAATATTTGAATGATCAAGAGGAGCAAGACGTTTGCCTGTGGCGACAAGTAAGCTCGAATTTCTTTTTTCTAAATGAGGTGACTAGATTTTAACAAATGATTTAACTTATTGCCAGTTCCTATGAAAGTTAAAATGACAAGCTGATTATATAGTTATGTGAAAAGGTTTTGGTACAACATGCTNAGTTTATTTAGTAACTATATGAATCAAGTTTAACATTTTAAGTATCTCTTGGTCTGTTCTGCGTTCCTCAAAGACGATACAGTGACTCCTCTGAAGTATAAGTTACAACGATTCACAGTCTTGTTATCTACATTTAAGGCACTTCCATTTAAATACTACCGTATGATTTGTGTGTATGTGTATGTAAGAGAGAGATATATAGATAGAAAGATTAAGAGAGACAAAATTAGCGAGTAAAAGATGTGGATACGCGGGTGTGGTTGTGTGTTTGGATGTGTCCTCCATGCCATTATGAGTAATAGATATTGTATTTGTAACTTCTACAGCAAAGTTTAATGTATAAAAAAATCAAGGTTTTGTGTTTAGCCCAAAATTGACACCTTCCCAGCAGTCAGCTCTCTTGTTGGACGATGAACGTTTTCTTAATGTTTTGTCTGTGTGCTGTTACTGTAACAGGGCAAGGTGAGTGTGGAATCTTGATACTCTTTGAAATGCATTTATTTCTTTATTTTTATTCTCTTTGTTTATATCTGTGTGTGCCCACTACCAACAATAACACTTCTACTACAGCACAGTATGTTTAGTTACAGCAGCTTTAGTTTAGACACCAGTACAAGTCCTTCAAGGGAATGATACACTCAAGTATATTCATTGTATATTAACACATTAGGTACTATTCCAAAAAGAAGTCATAGAAAAAAACATCAAATATTATTATCTGAACGGTTATAGACACTTTCTATAACTTGAGGTAAGGACGGTAGAAAGATAGTAGCAACGTAAGACGATTCACCCTCAGGGAAAAACGATGAACAGGAAATGTAGTGACCTTTCTGGTCGTGGCCATCACAACTGTCAACAAGAAATATTTTTCTAACATACATTAGATCAAAAAGTTCCATTCATATCATATAACACACATGTGACAGAGGGTTTATAAGTACACATAAAAGCGATTTGGATTTCACAACATAAATGTAATGAATATAATAACAAGCAGCAGTCTTATTATTCAATAGTAAATTTGTTCGTTTCTATACATATGGGAAAACCCATATTAATAGATTATGTCCTGCTGTTAACCAATCCTGCTTGTGGATCAAAGATAATGATTGTTTAAGAATAAGAGGAGAATCATATAAAAGTATGGAAATAATAATATAACTATGGGTTTCGATGATTTAATATTATGACCTCACTTCGTATTATTTACTGCTCAACCTGTATGAGAACCTGTCTGATGAGCATTAATGGTGGTAGTTTACCTCATGTCATGGAAGAAAGGATCGAGATGAAAAAGTGATTGCATATATGCATGTTTTGCTTTCTGGTTTCTTTGTTTTGCGAGATTTGTTGCTATTAACTGTACTGCTGTAATCTACTGTGGCATGAAATATAAACAACGATGTATTATCAGATGGCAGCATCACGTGTACAGTACTACCTGTAGAGATGTTCCACGACACGGTTCTGACATGTAACTTTCCAGAAAACCTGAATGTCACCAAAAGAGACTTCGCAGTGTACCACAACCCCACCAAAGACAGAGGTGCAACGTTTGGAAATATGGACTTAAAAATTTCCGATTTTTTACATTTTTAGTCTCAATCACTTAGCAGCTTTTTATCATGTTGTACAAATGTTTCTTCTTCATTTGTCTGCATTCGATCATTTATTTTCTTTACCTACATTGCTGATAATTTCTGTTTCTTTCAAATCAAATAATTTTGGAATTTTAATTTTGCTGTTGAAATTTCACAGTTTCAATGGACCTTAAATGCTATTATTTGGCATTAAAGACCTGTAGCCAGAATATTTATATTGGCTGCTTTGTCCTTTTTAAATAATGATTCATGATATATATATATATTATGAACGATTTATGAACGATTTACAGATGCTGTTGTAGACTGTTGGTGGCTAAAGGGCAACATGTCATGCTATGCTAAACCCTCTGTCACATATGAAGCTAGTGTCAGCAGAATTTTTTACATTATATTTCACAATGTGTCTTCAACTGTCGCTGGCACATACGCTTGTCAAATGGCTAACTATGATGCAAAATTTATTACCACCTGCCAGCTGGAAATTGTGAATGGTAAGTTAATCTCTATTTTTTAGGAATGAAACTCTTAACTTACTTTTGAAACATTTTAGTCTGTGAACGCCCGCGTCATTACTATTGCATTCTAGCTTCAAGATTTTTTTTTTGAAAATATTAGTTTCAGAGCATTAGCCAACAAGTTAGTTTCCTTTGTCTATTTTCTTTGTTGTTTTTCTGAAAAAGGCTTTCCAGGAGACAATCCACAGATTATATTATCTTTAACAAAGCTTGAATTTGATGTTCGCATCTTCATGTTTTGTTGGTATCTTCGCATTTTCTTTATATTTTCCGTGATTAGGACTCGTTTATATTGGAACTGTTTCGCAATGTATGTTTAACTACTTTATGCATACTACGTTACAGTCATGTTATTTTTGATTGATTTTAGTTCCCTTGAAATCAAGAGAATTAGTTCCGAGAAAAATACTTCACTTTGTTAATTGGTTTTTGCTATTATCTGTACCTCATGGTCTATGTATATAAATCTTACAATTATATTACATTTTATTATACTAAAACAAGACAAATATTCTTCTTTTTGTTTGCTTTCAAGTGGGTTCTTTCCATTATGTGTTTGTACTAGTCACTACGGATATTCAGGATAGTGGTTTTGCGATCGGATTAATAGCAATCTTGGCAGCTGGAATTCTTTCGGTACCTATACTAATCTTCTTTATACTGAGATACAGCAGGTATGTAAAAGTTAAAATTATAAAATTACTCGCTAATTTTGTTTATTCTAAGAAAGAAGATAAAGCAATGCATGTATTTCTATAATATTTAGGATGGTAACAAACAAGAGACAATAACACATTATCTTGTTGATTATGTAGATCACTATCTACTTCTTTTTTCTACAAATTACTTTAAACAGGAGAACATAAAACAAACCCGTATAACAACTTTTAACTTCATGGCAAAAACCTAACTTAGTATTACCTGAACTTAGTATTTAGAGTTTGGCTGATGGGTCAAGAAAAAGAATCATTTTTTGTAATTTTCTCTGATAGCCTGCAGACCCATGAAATCACCAAGACCTTTTCACTCATGAAACTAAAAATATGACGAATATCTATTTAATTTACCACCTTAACTCTGTTTTCATCCGTTTCACACCACTTAGAACTTTATCCAATATCTCTACATCTCAGGTATCATATTTATGTCTGTAGCTGTAATAATATTTGTGAATTGAGACACAACTTGGTGTTTGTTTTATTAAATGATTCTACACAGGATTCGACGAAGGACTGATATCATTCAAGGAGATGAACAACAGCTAATGATAAATGTGAGTAGGTCAAATTAGTCTCATTTTCAAGACACCAACCGCGTCAGAATTCATTCTTCTAGTGGATATTGTTGATGTTGAAGTTCATCTTTTCAATACCTGTTATTGCAAAATTACTAAGAAATTGTCAATAAACATTTGACCTTAAATTTGATTTTTAAGAATTTACTTTAACTTTTTTCAGGATCAGTACAATCGATTGACAAAGAAATTTCAAGATAGCCTATTGGAAAATGTCCAAAAAATGTATCCCAATATGCTTGATGGGTTATACTTTGTACCTCCTGTCTACTTCAACAAAACTCGATGTACAACACAGTCTGTGGCCGATAAAATTATTTTCGTTCTCGACCCTCCCGACCCGAGGCAGGTGAGACATGACCGAGCCATGCAACACGTTCTACACTGCCTGCGCCAGATGGCAGAACAGGACAATGAACCAATGTTTGTCTTGACACAGTTCAAGTATGAAGACTACCTGAACAGTCCTGACAGTTGCTTTGCAAAACACAGCTTGCCTACATTTTCTAGTCTCAAGGGAGATAATAAGAACAAGGGGACAGAATGCTTCGATGCTCTTTTTATCCATCGACATCACGGGGTATTGGTTGGAGTAGTTAAGGCTGTCAAAGACGATTGTAGTCATGATAGGGAGGAGACAATTGATGACACTATAGTCTCAGATGTGTGTGAAGCCATCCAGCAGCTAAAGAAGGCAGATCGTGTAATGCATCACCTGCTGTCAGATCTTGCTCCAATCAGACTTCAACTGGTCCTAATGTTACCCAACATTACATTGTCCACATTACAACGTGTGATCACCAAACATACTAATGTGGCTCAGGTGAACCTTTTTGTTTTGCTTGTGTTTAGAGGTCGTTTAGCTTATTTTATCTACTTTTACTAATTCTTTTTTATAACTTTATCAAAACTAAATAAAATAATCGAACATAGGTATGCTGCTTTTTGCTTAGGGAAATTAATGCTCTTGGAAGGCATCTATTTTAAGGAACTTTTATCCTTCTGGTATAATATTTCCGTTTTATACAAATTTACTGCAATTTGTAGACTGGTGATAGTTATAGTTAAAATGTGAAATTAACTTTATTGAAGCACAACTTTATTTAAATATTAAATCCCGTCATATTAATTTAGCCTAAGTAAAGAATTTTAAACACACTCTTTTTATTTATTATGTTGCCATCTGAATGGAAAATTGTATGGTCTATAGCAAAAGTGAAGTACCTGTAACTTTGAATAATAAACATCATACTTTTATAATTATTATAAACTTTTTATAATAAATTCCAGGACTTAATTGATTGCATGAGACTGAAACAAACTGATGACCTCACTCAGCTCTGTCTGTGTGCTGATCACCTATCAAATCCCAGTGTCCCATGGAATGTCGATCCTACTGTTGTAAATCATCTCAGAGCTTGGTGGGAACGGGTGATAAGTTTACCTGCAGATGAACCCAACATGACCGATGAGTTCTTTCAAATAATAATATCAAGGTGAGATTCTGTCAGCCCAGAAACGTGACAGAGTTTATTTGTATTTCCATAAATTGAAAATATGGGGATTAAAAGGGCTCAATAAATAAATTAAATGGCAATTTAGAGAACATTAAACCAAAATACAAATTATTACAAATAGTAGCGAGAACAAAATGTATCCAGTGCATATATATATATCAATTATACAATCATTAATAATTCTTTTAAATTTGAATGGCAGATTCTGTGGTCCTGCTACCCAGTCCGGTCTTAATTTTCCAAATGAACTTGAGCACTACAAGTTGCCTCAGACCCTCAGCGAAGCCGTATCACTGACCGGTGACTTGTTTGAACAATACAGCATCTACCGAGATATGAGAAACTTGCTTGATGAGCACCGGGTGCTCTTGAAGGGGCCACCCGGCACTGGAAAAACCAGAATGTTGGCTTTGGTGGGAAAAAAGTGGATAGCCAGGGGTCACACCGTGTACCTGATAAACACGTTGGACAAACGTGGTGGAGCTACGATGGAACTAGAAGGGTTGTTAAAGCAAACATCTTCAGCACAGTCTCAAGACGAAAGTAAACAAAAGACAAGAAACATTGTGTTGTGCAACGGAAATGACGATAAGAAATTAGACGATACCATACAGTTGCTAATTAATCATGCAAAGGACAAACCTTTGTTTGCACTGGTTGATGAGCTGAATCCTAAGAAGTAAGTGCTCATGATCCTTTGATGGGAATGGATGATGGATGATGATGATGGATGATGGAGGATGGATGGATGATGGAGGATGGATGATGGAGGATGACGATGATGGAGGATGACGATGATGATAGATGATGGATGATGGAGGATAGAGGATGATAAATGATGATGGATAATGATTTAAATTGCTGCTGATTTGTATTTTTTTCAGAATTGTTCTGCCGATAAATTGTGCTTGACGGTTCTTTTCTTTCACAAAGAAATTAAAACAAGTCAAAATATTTCTTCAAACGGTTCAAGAGAAAATCCCACACCTACACTTGTGGGTCGCCAGCTGCAGTCGGCACTTCAAATTGCATGGTTGGAAAAAAAGGTTTCTCACAATTCCTGTAAGTTTGCCCCCAGCTGTTGTGCGACAAACCAAACAAAGCTTATCCATGGCTGATGGTAGTGAGTATACGACTAGCAAGCATCTACCATTTACGGACGGCTTACCTGTCAAGATCTTTTGCCATTTGGGTCAAGGTCATAGCCTGAGTGAGCCACGTGACTGTGACGCTTGCGGGATGGACATTGCCACATTCTTACAACGAGACCTTAATCTTACAGATAGAGGTACTTAATTTTTTTATTTGTACTTTAAGCATCGTATTGATGGACATGTGTATGGAAATGTCAACTCACACACAATAACACAAGATGTCAACATGCTGTCAATGCTTAGCTACTTCTAAAGTTTCTAACCCTGACCACTATATATATATATAGCTATACATGTGTCACCTGAATAGTTATTTATGTAATTAGTGTCTATATGTGCTAATGGCTGTAAATGTTTGCAGATCCAGATATCACTGCCATGGAAACAAGACCTGTGACTCAAGAAAGAACATGGAGTCATCCTTCGGCCCTTCACTACAGAGACATTTTAATATTATTTGAAAGTGATGTCACAGAGGACACGCCTATAGTGAAGTCTTTAATAAAATCCGGAATTCCAGTAGAGGTCATTCATTTTCAGAATCAGAAGTCGTTTCACAAGAGTAACAGTGACACTGTGTTAGTTGTCAAAGTAAATTCTCTCTGCAGACTCAGAAGAAAGGTAGTTGTTTATGTGGAGGGAGCTATACATAGAACGTCTACCTCGGGTGGGTGGAGCAGATTTCTTGGTATCACCAGTTGTACGTCACAGCTGGTCATCCTTCGTTGGCAATAAGGCTAAACATCCACGCTGGAACATTGAGTACTTCTTCTTACATTTTATAGTTGTATGTTCCAGCACACTTATCACTATCTCCCATCCCTTGACTGCTACTAAATGATCACCAGTCAAGCTGCCCAGCCATTACCTATGGTCAGGGGACCTTGCTACTACTAGACGCAAAAAACTGCCATTCTACCCATTGTTGCTACCCATCTTGGTGCTCCAGTCTTGTAACACCACCGAATGACATTCGTTTTAGTACTATCTTTCCATTTGTAGAAAACTTATTTTTCTTTCACTTTATGCATGACACTCAGAATGTAACTATAGCTAATGGTGACATTGCGAATAAAATATCAGCCTGTCGGAGATGGGTATGTAGCTGAAGACGGCTATCACCACTTTTCTACAGACAAAGCAGCCCACCCCATGTTTAGTTTACTCCCAACTGTGCCAGTCTGTGTCTTTAGTCAGCTGATGTCTTCCCTAAGTCTGACCATCTGACCCCTGCCAGTCCCACAAAGTTCCACCTGTATATGAGTGATTTCTTGCTCCTTGCAACACTGATGTCATGTGGGGGCATCCCTGGTACTGATCGATGCTTCTGTGCACAATTAATTTGCATTTAACTATTTTGCTGTGTGTGTTTATAAATTAACTCTCACAAACTGTAAATTGCCATTATCATAAATCCCATTTTAGGTTTGTTTGTATTAAAATGAACGTGTAGTGTTTGTTTCATGATACTCTAGATTTGACTGAATACATAAAATACGTTTGGTCCTTTAATATGGTGTAAAATGTGTTAGGGATACTTACCAACGAGCAAATTAAAGTTTGTGTCTGGTCAGTGTGTGTGTTAGAGGGGGGAGGGGAGAACAGCGGATAGATAATTACATGGGTAGGTTTAGGTATAAAAATCTAAAAACTCATGCACTCAAACATTATTTGGTGTAATTCATCATATATAATTCATATAATTATAACAGTATTAGAGGATTTAGGGGCTGATTTTATTGCATTCAAAGGATTTAATATAAATAAATTACATTATTCGAAGCAACTTAATTTGTAATCAAAATCAGATCGGGTTTACTACCATTTAAATCAGACTTGCCTAGATTCTTTATTATTTTAACAAAAATATGCTTCGTCGACTGCGCCAACAAACTACTAATATTTTATACTACTACTATACTACTACTACTACTTCTTCTACTACTACTACTATACTGCAACTCCTCCTCCTCATCATCATCATCATCAACATCGTCGTCGTCGTCGTCGCTATCATTCTTAGAAAACTTATAGAATGTTATTTTATTTGCAATACAAACGTTTCTAGGGGAATCCTGCGATGGAATTTTGAAGTGAAACTGTCGATGAAAGATAAGCAAGTACGAAAGATCACAGAAAGTAAAATGCTACTTTTTTATGAGACTTGCTATGCGTGTGATTTTGCGTTTCCTTCTGACGGTCCAACTTGCAACATTCATCACACCAAGATACATTTATGTGAGATAAAATACACATTTTCTACAGATTCAATGACAATGAAAAATAAGCTTGCAAGCCTAGTCCGTCAGAAAAAAAATGAGGAAAGAGTATAATTATTTTATCATGATTGATCTCTATATCCTCCGTTTATGTTAAATCCAAGAATTTCTGGTCGTTTTTGTAATAAAGAACTCATTTACACCTCTCAGACACAAGCTATGAGTAAATACCTAGGTTTAATTTAATATTCATGTTGTCCTTAACAAATTTACTCTCAAAAGAAATAATCTCTGGAATAAGATAAGCTGTTACAATTAACTTTATCCCGGAGAAAAAGTATAAAAACTTAAAGATGTGCAAGAGATTATTTTCCTTTATTATCAGTGTAACCCAGAAGGTCAATCGACTCATTTAGGTCATGATCTAGTCATAAGCCTGAGTCATGAAATGTTTGTCTGGCGAATGTGAATAGAAACAGGGGCACATCGGGAAAACCCGTTTCTGAAAAAATATGTTCCCTTGACCTGACCTTGCTAGTAGTTCAAGCTGTCAGACAATGAATGGAAACGTCTGAGGTAAGTGATCTGATCATAAAATAATTCTTTTTAAAAAGCAAGCGGTTCAGAGCGGTTGTTAATAACAAGGACGACAGGACTGATGACCTCATCGTGACCTCGCAATGTACAAAGTCTGGGCTTAGGTAACAGCAGGTTATTTTTAGCGTGCTTTTTTTTATCTGTTTTCGTTATCGGCCTCGTATACAATATTGGACTGTTTGGATATCTGCTGTATACAGTAGAGAACACAAGGACAGAGAGCTTTGACAGCTGCAGTGTCGCTTGTAGCCAACCAACCTTGTAGGTCAAAGGACAAGTGTAAAGAGAGCAAATATAACAGTTTGAGGCGAGGGTCTGGGAGTGAACAGAGAAATATCCGCCCACACAGCTGTTACAGGATGGAAAGAACTAGCTAGGAAAACACTATGTTCTTAGACACTTGATTGATTAGTGTGTATGTATGTGTGTGTGAACCCGAGTGTGTGTTTGTACACGTGTTTGTATGTGTGTGTATGAATATTTGCGACTGCGTGTGTGCACGTGTGTGTGTGTGTGATGGTAACACATAGTGCAGATAACAATAAAGATAAAATTCTTTTATCAGTTGCCATGCTACATTGTCGACAGTTTTCTTAAGAAAAATCCAAGCATTGAACGACTGGTGGTTTCTTCAACATATGAGTTGCCGCTGTCATCAATTGTCATCTACAACGATGAAGACAATTCTGATAGTGTTTTGTCTGCACATTGCTGCTGCTTTACCACAAGGTCACAAAATCGTCTCAGAATTTATCTTTTCTTCTATATCTGTGTGTGTGTGTTGGATTGAGTGTATTGTTTAAGTTAGTGTAAGAGAGAGGAAGTTAGAGAAACGAATAATGTTTGTTACTGGATTGTCAGAAGGAAGCATCACATGCTCAGTACCTCCAGTGGAGATACACCATGATGCGGTTCTAAACTGCAGTTTTCCAGAAGACCTGAACACGACAAAGAGAGACTTTTCAGTCTACCACTACCGGGATGAAACGGGAGGTACAAACACACTCCATCTGTATGAACTGTTATCAGACAGTAATAAACCACCTTTTTCTTGCGTTGTGCAATGGAAAGATTTCTTCTATTTTAATGTGGTTATTTTACCAAAAATTAAGAAGCAAAAGTGTCAATTATTTTGAAAAAAAAATTCTGTTAATATAAAAGCACAAATAAAACAATGATCTTAGGAAACTTGCTCTGATAAACTGTTCGTTTGACAGATGCTGTAGTGGACTGTTGGTGGCTGAAGGGGGCAATGACCTGTTCCGCAAGACCTGAGATCAGATATGAAAGCACTGTCGGCCATACTTTCACTATTACACTTCAGAACATTTCTTCATCTCAGACTGGCAGATACGCTTGTCAGATTGCTAACTACGACCAAAACCTCATTCAGTCATGTGAACTCACGATCCTGTCTGGTAACAAATTGTTTTTTAACAAAACTTCTCTTGTTATTTTTACTTTTTGCCTTCATCGCTTGATTTTAGTACTCTAAAAGTTTTTTTTTACCAAAGTGCCTTTTATACATATTGAAATATATCTAGTCTTTTATTAGCCTGCTGCAATATAATTTAATTCTAATTAAATTCCAACTTATTTTTGTTTATATGTCTAGATGGACAAAAATTACCGAGACAATTTTGCCAAATTGAGTAGAAAAAGATATCGTAACCTTACATTTCTGTATTCATTGGTGACATTAGGTCATCATGACATGCAAAATAACTGTATGAATGTAGCATTGAATAGTATGATTGTTTTATAAATTAGTTATTTATTATAAATCATTTGTAAGTTTGTTGACTTGTATGTCAGTGACCAACAACCAACTTTGTACAGGGTTGGGGAACACATGCAGTGTGACTGAGGAGAGATCTGAACCAAGCGCTACCCTCACCTGCTATTTTAAAGAGGACATTTCAAAGACACAAGTGAACTTTACTGTTTACAGGCACAGTGGTGCTCACAAACAAAGTGAGAACTCCCATCAGACCTATGAGATTATTATGTTTGTGCTATATAAGCGTTGTTTTGCTTTCCGATTTAAAGATAATTTTTCTATATACATATACTACAATCACTCACACACACACACAGAGTATTTATGTAAGTTGTGCAAAATTGTCTCCTTTATAAAAAGCTGTTTATTGAAAAAATACGTGTTTAGTAACAGGTTAAATGTCTAAATAAAATATTTTTCAAAATCTGAACCATTGGTCAATGCTTATAACATTAAATAATTTTGAGTTTATAATTGACCTTTAATTTTTAGTGAAAATAAGCTGGCCATCCTTGAGATGACTTTTAACAACTGCCTGCGTACACATCTGTTCGTGCCTGTGACAGATGTAGCTGGATGTTGGTGGGAGAAGGGACAACGACAGTGTCAGGTTGCCAATGGTTACCAACTCACTTCTAACGAATCTCACGTTATTAATATCACGATACTGGAAGTAACAAAAGAAACAGCGGGAAACTACTCCTGTTGGCACCCAGCCTCTCACCCTGTCCAGCAGGAGACTTGCATCCTTCACGTGCGCGAAAAAGGTAAATGAAAAATGTTATTGCTCGTCTTTTATTAACTGTCATTGATCGTCAAATTTGTTTACTTTACAACCGTATTTTACATCCTTATATATCCTCTTATATATTTTATGACCCAATACTAATTTCATACTGCAAACTGTGATGAATGGTGACGGGCCGTTTTGTGTTGAAGCTGTTATTAATTAGTTTTTGTAATTCTTGTGTCGCTCTTATAGTGTTAAGATCTTTTAAAACATTTGTATCACCTAGTAGACAGTTGTACTGCTTTTTATGTTATTTTTCGTTTTTTTCCCGTGCAGTCAATTAGGGAAATGTTATTTGTTTTATTCATACTTTATTTTTCATACAGTTGGGCCACAAGATCTTGATGTTTTGATGATTGGACTTATAGTAGGTTTGGTGGTTACTGCTATTTTGATTCTTGTGGCCATCGTCATACTACTAATATATAGAAGGTAAGAGAAACATTTTAATGTATTTAATTGATTAAAATCATGTTGGTGTTCGCAAAACATGTTGTAAAGTCTGACAGACTGTTTCATGCTGCCTGCTGAATAGTATTCCTCAGTTTCTAATTTATCAATTTTTGCGTACAGGAACCATAGGTAGTTATATCTATGGTTTGAATAGCAATGTAACTGACTTGGAAATACAAAAATATTTAGCTTACATTAATCCTGATGATGTCCAGGCGGCGGGAACTCAAGACAAAAGATAAAGCTGAAAATGAGGAAAGTCAACTAATGGTTGAAAAAGTAAGTACTTCACTGCAAGCTATTATGGTGTTCTTATTTACATCAGTGAATTTAAAGCTAACGAAATACATTGTACAACCCATTAGACACTTAATAAACTTTGTGAGTCAATTTCTATCTCCATGATGTTTCTGAGACTAACCCATAACAAAGCAAAAAACAAAATTACCGTGTAGGTTACCATATTTTCCAGGACAAGAAAGTGAATGAAGAATTTCTGGTGAAGAGTGTCAGAGAAATGTTCCCGAACATGCTTGATGATGCCTGCTATTTCGTGCCGCCAATTTACTTCAACAAAGTTCGATACAAAACTCAGACTGTGGCTGATCAGATTGTCTACATCCCTGAACCTTCTGATCCAACAGACGCTGAGCATGACAAAGCCATGAGGCAGTTCCTGAACTGCTTCTATTACATCCCGAAGACTAAAAAGGAACAAATGTTTGTCCTGACACAGTTTAATTATGAGGACTACTTAAACAATCCTGGTGATGACTTTTCCGAACATTGTTTGCCTGTTCCTGAACAAAAAGAAGACGAAAACATCAGATGTTTTGATATTCTTATTATTCATCGATATTATGGTTTGATGGTCGGGGTACTCAAGACTGTCAGTGAGTATGATAGCAAGACAAACGGTGATGAACTGCAAATAGATCGCCTGATAGCCAATGATGTGTCCGCAGCTATCCCACAACTAAATAAGGCGAGTGGCATACTACATCATCTCATGGAAGATCTTAACGGGACGCCACCCGTTCGAAGGTTCTTGATTCTACCTAACATTACACTGTCAACACTGAAACGGGCCTTACAAAATTACAATGAAGTGTTTCAGGTAAATACAAACAATTTTTAGTTTAATAATGACTAGCATGTTCATTTATAAACATTGATATTATTTTAAAAAGGAGTTAAAGGAATATCAGTTGTAAGTATAGGTCGTTCTTGGTGCTGAAGTACTTCGAGGAATATGATAATCATTGTGATGAAAATTGTGATTGTAATTATTAATGCAATTTGTTAGAATTTGCACAAGTGTTTCGCTACCGTGGACAGCCCTGTCAGACAGTGTCTATGTGCTGACCACCTGTCTGACCCAAAGACACCGTCGAACGTGGACGACCGGTGTGTATCTAAACTCACGGACTGGTGGGACACCTTGAATCCCACAATTGCAGATATTTCTGCTATGACTGATGATATATATGAGAGCTTGATAGCGAGGTAAGTCTACATTTTCTGATTTGTACTGAAAATTGTCATTAAAAGAAAATCCGTATTTACATCATTTTAGACAGCCCTACCTAAAAATTTGAAAAAAAACACGTAGCTAAAAGTACATTTCCTTTATAGATTACACTATTCGGTTGCCAGTAGTATCCACCTTTCTTGAAAGTCTACTTTGGACATTGCACTACAAATCAAATATATATATTTGGGAGACACCTTTATTCATAAAGTGAAAAAAGTTAAGAACTTTGGATCAGTCAAAATTATTGTTGAATTGGCAGATTTTGTGGACCTGCAACTACATCTTGTCTGGACAAGCCCAGAAGACCTGAGTCCTTTATTTTGCCGAAGACTTTGGACGAAGCCGTGTCATTAACTGGCGACTTGTTTGAACGACTCACAATCTACCCGGGTATGAAAGATCTCCTCACCAAACCTCGTGTTCTCCTTGCTGGACCTCCAGGTACTGGAAAAACCAGAATGCTGGCTCTAGTAGGAAAAATGTGGCTACATGAGGGCCACGTGGTACACATTATTAACACATCAAAAGAGCAGTCTGCTGCTAGTGTACAATTGAAAAGACTGTTGCAGAAAGCAGCCACAGCAAAAGGGTCAGCCAGTTCATCTGAGGATAAGGTGGTCATCTTAAACTGTAACATACAAGACAAAGGGAATATTTCTGATGTGATAAATATAATGAAAAACAATGCAGGCAAGAAGTTTGTCTGTGCTCTTGCCGATGATCTGATCCCCGATGAGTAAGTAAAACACAAGTGTGGGGTACTTCATTTTATTTTGTAGATTTTTAGTTATAAAGTGAATCATATTAATAGGTGTGCAAAGCATCAAACTATAAAAAACTGTAAAAGGTTAAAATAATAAAATATTTCTGATAACGATACTCGCAGTCTTGCTACTCCAAACCTGGCCACATACAAAAGTAAAATCATAGATTGTTTGCTGCTACTTCAATTTCTTTAAACTACATATCTTTTCCAGTCATAAGACAGCGCAAATTAACGAGTTTTTCCAGAACCTTCATCGGAAGTTCCAGAACCTTCACTTGTGGACAGCTAGCTGCAGTACGAACTACATTCCAATGGGAGGGGATTTACATGATTTGAGAGCACCCCTTAGCTGTCCTCTAACTGTGCTTGAAAAGGTCCTGAAACAAGAAACCATTTGTGGTGGGATGCCATACTCCGAGAGCCAGTACGTGTCTCCTACTGATGGTGTACCTGTGAAAGTTTTTGCTCATAAGGGACTTCAAAAAAAAGAGCAACATAACTGTGATTCTTGCGGAGAGGAAATAGTCAGGTTCTTAGCAGAAAACCTTCGTATTTCAGCAGTCGGTATGTTTCATGTTTTCTTCATTTCCCTCTGCCTACGTATCTTCTTTAAATCATCGTTCTTATCATCATGTATATATATATATATACCTATTATAGCTATTGATAGTAGTTATCTTTAAAACATTATGTATATTAGCTCCTCAAATAATATAATTTTCCTATACATACACCCACAAACACACTCGCGCACCCGAGCAGTTACAAATTTATAAATTCAGAAAAAAGTGTTACGTAGCTTTCACACAATGCCTCGTCTATACAATCGTACCGAAATAAATTCCGCCAGTCTTTCTTATTATCTGCGGTTTTTTCGGGAGTGAAATGTCCAAATAAATATTTTCGACTATAATCAACAAAGTCGATCTGCACATTGCACGGGTAGCAAAAACAACATATTACACATTTAAAGTATGGTTTGAATATTACGCGTTAAATATCTGTATGGTTGAATTTATATTCTTTTAGTACATGAAAATGTATTTTAGAATCATCCTTATCACATTCTTCAATTTAGTCATCACTACCCATGTTTATTAACTTAGCGCTCATCCTATAGGTGGCTTCAGATATTTGTGTATAGCTACCCGTGTTTGTTTGAACTCAATTACACCAGGCGGACACCCTTCACCTCTTCAGTCCAGAGACCTGTTACTGTTGTTTGAAGATGAAATCACGGAGTCCACTCCTCTAATCAGGACCTTGGTACAGTCAGGAATCCCAGTGGAGGTCGTCAGCAATGAAAACCTAGAGGACAAGTTAAAGACTGAAAACAATGTTGCTATTGCAGCAAAGGCAGGTTTCCTGTGTGGAATCAAAAGGAAAGTGGTTGTGTATGTCGAGGGAGAAGAAAGGAGATTAGACACTTGTGGGAGGTGGAACAGACTGCGGGGCATCACTAGTTGTACATCACAGTTGATCGTCTTGAGTAGCAAAACTGCTCACAGGGTCGGTCCTGATTTGTGAATAGACCAACCTCTACGAAAGATGTTGCTATTTATGCTTTGTTTTTGAAGGTGCTAAATATGCATTTTTTTCCAGCTGTTTCATCTTTGATGTTTTTCTTATATTTGTGCAGTCTTCAATTTATTAATTTGATGCTGCAAAATAATATGTAATCAGTTTGGCTATGTTCAATACAGTTATTTACCTCTTTGTTTCTGCACTGTATGACACCGTGTTGTAAATACCTACAACTTACAGAAGTTGTTTATTTACATTACAATTGTTTTTTTTTTCTATTTGAACGTTCATTCTCTAGTCAAATTAAATTTATTACTAGCAGTTACGTTTTATATATATATATATAAGGATTGTCTCCCCTTGTGCAAATTAAGTTAGTCTCGTATTTTCTGCATTATGTCTGAAAAGGCGCAGTCAGTTTGTACACAAATATTCTGGATATTATTTTGAAATGACTAAATGAGTGGAGGATGAAATGGAATTTGGGGAAACTTTAGCTCCCCCTGTTTATTCATCTCGGAATTTAAAAAATAAACATTCAGTTTTAGCGCTTTGCTTTAATAGCATTTCCTTTTTATCCCTGGTAATTCGCTTTTCTTATTTTTGATATGTCATTGACAGTTGTCTTGATTAAAACTTCATCTTGCTAATCGTGTCTCAGTCCCCAATTTTTTTTTGTTGTAATTAATATTATTTTATAGTGACAGTCTTAAAAAAGTCTAAGGTATTTTTTTGTTATTTTATGAAATAATTTGATCAATCTTATATTTTATAGTTTCAAAGTGCTCACGTAGTAACTTTAAAAGGACACAAAATTGTCAACAATCAAGGTCAACTCTGTCCACTCTGTCTTCTTACTTATTAGCGTGACCAACTGGTCAGTAGATGTGTTGACGGGAAACTGTAATTCTCGTGATTTTAAGCGATACTTCTGTAGAAGTTTAAAGTCAAATGATTAACAAAAGGAACACAAAGAAAGGCGTCAATAGTGCGTTCGTGTGTGTGTATTAATGTGTCACACCTTAGTCCCTAAAGGAGAAAAACTACTTAAGGATCATATTCCCATCAGGACATATCACTTAATTTCTCAAAAAGCCTGTCTGAGCGCGTCTTTAGACACTTTGCTACACAATAATGCGATCAGGTCCTTGCATATGACCCAGGGCCTGTGACAGACGGGACCACATTGAAAGCAGAATGAAAGTAGTGAGGATCGTAATTCACCGCCTGGCTGTTGATTGTGTCTTTCAACCCTCGGAGGTCACTCTGTGTTTGGTCTATTCATATCATGAATCACAATATTTCCGTAAGGTAGTCAAAAGAAACTCGCTCTCCAGCCACCGCTTTTCTTTGCAGTTCTTATTTACAATGACTGAAAAAAATACTTCTTTTAACACTGCACCTGCACCTGTGATTTTGTACGATATTCCGAGCTTGTGAGTGAGAAAAGAAAAGTGTTTGAGGCCAAAAAGTGTTGACGAGTGAGGAGTAGAAAAATGGATTGAAAATTTCCCAACAAGCTCACGTTTGTTTTCAACCTCAGGTCCTAGACTAGCTAACAAAGTCCACTGTTCTTAACACACCCTAATATAATTAAAAGATAACATTAACAAATCAACATAAGATATCATTTATAAATCTCCAAAACTCATGACAGGATAATCTCGCTGTTCGACACAACAGTTTAGAACAACAGTAAATGATTGACGGATTACGTGCCACATGAGACAGTCTACCATGAAGTAACGGGCTCACACCAACTACTTTCTATACATAACTGCTCTTGTTAAAACGTACACATCAGGACTGTACGTAGGTACTACACACGTCTCTACTAGATATTTTAAAAATACAATAAAAAAGGCTTAGGCCCAGCAGGTCTACAAATATTGCTGTCAGCTATGATTACCGCCAGAACCTTATCTACACAGCAACGGCCAAGCGTTTTCCTCGCTGGTTGAAAATGGGTGGAGTATATAAATAAATGTATGAAAGTCAGTATATACACGTTCATGGTTGTCGGTATTAAATGCATTAATGCATGCAAAAGTGAATGAATATACCTAGTAGTAAACAGTCACGCAGACAGATGTTTAACATTGTAGTGGAGGTAACCTTATTGTCAGAATCCACGCACGCACACACGCGCGTACTCGAATCTACGAGTGATATACGGGTATAGAACCCCACCCTACTTGAGTAAGCCAGGGACAACCCAATTTCTGAAAAAAGATAATCTAACCGTGGTGCTGTTGACAGACTACACGGTTGTACATGGCGATCAGAAAGGTGAGTGTTGCATCTGTTATATATTTTCTTTATTTTTAGCAGTTCATAATGGAAGTCAGCCTGGTAAAAAATGTTGACTGCAAGGAAAAACTAAATTATATGAGCGAAACAGATTGAAACAATGCACAAACTCACTTATGTTGTCTGTCTTACAGCATGCTAGTGTTCTAAGTTTGTTATGGAGTGTACAGGTTTGTACATAGGACTTCCTTTTGCTCTAATAAAAAATGTAAAAAGGCTTTAGCTGTTCTTGAACAAAAGGAATTTCTTATACCTTATAGGTGTTTCTTCCTTACAGTTGCTCTGACTATGGTAAGGACTGTCTTTTCTGTGTTACAAATGTCTAGGCTTATCTATTGTAACTCTCTGGTTGGTGATCTCCCGCTCGAACAGTTCTAAAGAACACTGAGAGCATTGTTGCACGCATTGTATTTCGCGAACGGAAGGCTGATCATGTTACAACACATCACTGCCAGTTCGTGTTCGCATCGTGTTTAAGATCCTCGTACTTTGTTATCGTTTTACTTATGTCCTTACTACAGTCAGAGCTTGTGTCGCCCCACAACCTGCCAAGTGAGGTCACTCTGCCCTAAACACTGTCCCCACAATCAGACTAAACAGGTTCGCCTGTCGCTCCTACTATTTCGCTGTCCCCAGTATCTGGATTACACTGCCTGTGTGTCTCTTTGGAAGATTCCTAATTTAAAAATATTTTGGTTATAATAATGCTTTACTTTCTACGCCTTCTCCTATCTGTGTCCTTTCTAACAACGTTCACTAAGCATGTATATTTTTATAACTTGATTGTGATTGCCTTCTGTGCCAAAGGGAATTACTTCCTGCTACATCTTGTAAATACCATTAATCTTCTTTCCTTGTGGAGAAATAGCTATATAAATACTATGGCATGCTGCTGCTTCTGCTACTGCTGCTGCTGCTGCTGCTACTGCTGCTGCTGCTGCTGCTACTGCTGCTGCTGCTGCTGCTGCTGTTTCTGCTGATGATGATGATAAAAATTTTGTCACTCAGGCTGGGACAAGTTTTACATGGGAAACAATATTCTTACTGTTGCCAGTGATTTCTTATGCTCATACTCTTTCCCATTAAACATATATCCCTGAAACAGTTCATTCAATTTTCTAAGATCGGTGACAGTGTTCATCAGGAAACTGCATTCTATTGTAAAGACATAATAGTATCTTCATACTATTTATAGCTTCATAGTCAAGTTTTGAGACCATAGAATAGCTTTCCTTCATGTTTCAGCAACTGCCTTTAAGATCACCCTTCTTAACCTCCAAGATGGATGGCGGATTAAAATTAGCAATTACACTATGATGCACTAGTAATAACTTTTTTCTCTTTTTTTGCAGACCATTTTCTGAAGAAATTTATTTTATACAAATATATAATGATACATAATATTAATGTTGATAATTATAAACTTATCAAATGCTGCTTATTGAATTGTCACAGTTTTCTTCAGTCACGATGGGACTTGTAATCCTGCTTTTCTGCCTCTCATTTGCTGCTGTTTCTGCTCAAGGTATTTAAAATGTGTATAAAATAATTAACTGATGGAAACTTTTTAATCGACTAAAATATATCCACTCACATATTTATTTGTGTGTGTACATGTATAATGTGTGTTATCGTCTCACATTCCTGTTAAAAGCTATTGCTAGAAAATAAACACCTTAACCCAAACCAAACCAACACTTAATCAAATTCTTACACAATGATTGAGCTATGAAATAAGGTAGTGTACAGACCATTGAAATACGTTAAGGAGAGGGATATGTTATCTCCAGGAAAAAGTAAAATATATTAAAACACAAAGAAAACTAAAAATTGAAAAATCATAACAGAAGTAAATCTTCGGTAAAATTTGAGTTAAGCATAAAAACATACATTTAACTCTATACATTTCAAGCCTCTTCGTAAACAAAAAAGTGATCCTAGCTTCACTGGGCATGTGATCCATTAAAACTTTATTATTGAAGTTATTCGGAGTAGTTATATTTCAATACGTTTTACCTTCACAGAGGGCAAGACCAACTGCTCCATACCGCCTGTAGAAGAGTTCACAAACACGGTCCTGACATGTCACTTCCCCGAGGACCTCGGTGTCACCAAGAAAGACTTCACGATATACCACTACGTCCCAAATGGGACTGCAGGTGGTAGACTGTATTTTATTTGTTCCACTCAGTATTAACAAAGCCTGAGATTATCCCTCCCTGATTACATTCCATGTCACATTGCGTTTATTCGTGTTCATGCGCGTGTTCTCGTGTAAAATATATATTCACATTTGATTCACGCTTCTTTTCTCTGATTGCTGATAAAGAAATGCGCTATTACAGACATGAATATTACATTTTATGTGATTTTAAAACTTATTACACTTTATAGATATTGTATATGTTCGATGATACTTTGACTTCCATACATACAATTTTGTCAGGATGGTTGGTCAGTTGGTTTCACTAAATGCTAGTATCATAAGACTAATAAGGACTAATGTTAAGTATTAAAGTGAGATCGAGACTTTGGTAAATGATAATGTCACACTCTTTCCTTAAAAGCACGATGATTTTCTTGTGACAGAGTCTGCTGTAGACTGCTGGTGGATTAAAGGAAACCTGGATTGTTATACAAAACCTTCATTCCAATACAACAAGGCAATCAACACACAGCTCAATGTTACAATACATAACGTGACACCATTACATACAGGCAGTTACGCCTGTCAGGTTGCTGGCTACAGTCCAAACTTATTAGAAACATGTCTGTTCAACTTAAAAAATGGTAAGTAATTGACAGTTTTATGGGCCAGAGTTTGCATGAATGTTACAGTGGACAGACCCCGAGTGGTTATTTCTTCTCAGATTGTTTTGGTTGGTATAGGACATACTAAAATACATTTATACAGATTCTTTATGATTTAGACACAATACTAGACTTTTTCGTTGTAAAAAATGTTGAGATGCTGGAATAAAAAAGACACTAACAACCAGTCCCTCTTTCTATCAGACAAGGAAAACACATGTGAAGTGAATAAAGACAAATCTGAACCAAACGCGACTCTAATTTGTAAATTCAGCGAGGATATCGCAAGGAGACAACTTAACATCTCTGTGTACAAGCACATCGATCTTCACAAAAAAGGTAGAAAAATTTTAATGCGTGATAGAAAAACATTGCCTTAACAAGTTAAATCAACAGATGTTCTGCAAACAGAAGATTAATATTGAGGCACAAATAATAAGAATTATTGATAAATTTTACATGTTGTCCCTTAAATATGTTTCCCCTCAACGTAGTGTAAAAATATAGAAATCCATTCACCTTTTCCTGGGTATGATATTAATGTATTTTATTGTTCATATAGTCTGAGATATTTACGGAGCTTTTAGAATGCTCTGCTTTACCCGTGTTTATCTTTAATGGTTTTTTTTTATTCCTTTCATTTCTCATGATCGGATTATTTCCTTCATATTAAACGCAACATCTGAGAAACGTTTCCTCTAATTTTTGATGACAATTTTTTCTCACGTTTATATTTTTTTCATCCTGCAGTAGTAGTAATAAAATGTTGGTGGGAGGACGGGCAAACACGCTGTGAGGCTACCAGTGGCTACGAGTACATCTCTACAGTATCGTCTGATTTTACTATCTTGATACCGGATGTCACAAAAGAAACAGCAGGCAACTATTCCTGTTGGCATTCAGATTATCACGCTCCTCCAGAAAAACTTTGCATTCTTGATGAACATAACTATGGTATATATTTTTTTAACCTTTTCTTTTTCTTTTGTTCTTAGTTTAACTACAACGCATCTAATTTTTTATCAAAAGCCTAAACACATAAAAATACTCAAGCCAACCTGATGTTTACTGCTAGTTACATAGCCTGTTGTTAATCTATGTACATACTGACTTACCATAGCTTGGTTAATCTAATTTCAGATCATTCTAATGAAGAAGTTAGCAGCCATTTGATGATCATACTGATTTCGTCCCTGCTGAGTGCAGTTGTAGTATCTGCCTTTGTCATTTTATTACTGAAATTTAGACGGTAGGTAAGAAACAATTTTTGTTTTTATATTCTGTTTCTAAAACATTTTTCATTAACAAGCAGACTCAAAAGTTTGCCTGAAGTATCAAAATTGCCAAATAAAGTTAAACACCTGATGGGATACTTTCTATAATAGTAGATAAAATGTCTAAAATCAGTCACTAAGATGAGAGTAAAAAAATTAGTTTTCATATTTCAGGAAGCTATCATCACGCTTCCAGCGAAGACGACGAGAAAGACCTCATGATGAACACAAGTCAGAGACTAAGATAATGTTGGAGGTAAGAGGCCTCCTTGTTCACAAGACTCGAGAGACAAAATAACCGATATATTCGTGTAGGGACTTGAACAGTCGTTTAGCGAACCCCCTTTATTTTTGCTAGTTTGATACATTTAACTTCTTGATAATCTCGTTTAACGTATGCTTCATTCGTTAAAAGAGATAGCAAAGAATACATGTATATGAACTGGTAAGCTCAAAATACAAAAAACAAATCGGTTGTAGTCAACATTGCTTTTACTTATATTCTTTTTATCTTATGCAGACAAACTTTAAAGTATGTGCATTTTTAAGGATGTAGCATGAAGCAATTTTAGAAGAACATCATTCAAACGTTTCTGTGTATATGTATCTTAACGGTTTTTCTCCATTGTATCAGGCTTATTTCATATTTCAAGGAGATGACTTTGTATAAGCAACTAGACAGCATTTTTGCTTCGTAGAACGTTACAGAAAAAAACTTATCTTATTTTCAACTTTCAAATATGTATGAAGAATGTATATAGAAAACTTCCATTATTTTTTTTTTTAAATTTCCATGTTCTTATTTTTGACAGAAAGAAGAATTTCAAACTCAGAAGTTCCAGGAATACCTGGAAGAAAAAGTGAGAGAAATGTATCCAGACATACTCAGCTCCTGCTATTTTGTTCCTCCAATCTATTTCAACAAATGTCGATACAAAAAAGAGACTGTCATAACCAAATCGATTCTTGTTTATAAATCTTGTGACCCGAGTGAAGTCCAGTACGACCAAACCATGCATCACGTGCTGCACTGCTTACGTCACGTGGGGGAACAACGACGAGAACCAATGTTTGTCCTCACACAGTTCCGGTATGAAGACTATTTAAACACTGTACCTAAAACCCATGCACGACACTCTGTTCGACGTGTTAAGAAAGAAGATAAAAACCACAAATGTTTTGACCTCTTGATCATCCACAGAAAGTTTGGGTTTACAGCTGTAGTGGTGAAAACTGTCAGTGACAGACCAGGCAAGCAGCAAAGTGATCAACAAACAACTTACGAAACATTAAGGGCACAATTCAAAGAAGCCATATCGCAGCTTAAAAAAGCAGGGAACATGATAAATTACTTGATGTCAGATGAACCCAAGTGCCCTGAAGTCCGACTAGTGTTAATCCTTCCCAACCTATCGTCTTCGTCCCTTGTACCTGAAGTGACTTCTCAAGCTGACACAATTCAAGTAGGTATTCATGATATAAATTAAATCTCTTAATTGCGATATATGAATCAGGGACTGTGAGAGATTTGAGAAATCACACAATGTTGTTGTTGGGCGGCTTGTAACAGTCTTTAATATTTAAAAATGCGACAGTTATTAGGAAGGAAACGACATTACCAAATGACATCTTATCATCAATCAGACCATAATTTATGAAAACCAGTTGTCTATCTGTCTCTTAATTATCTATGCATCATAAAGCAATAACTCCTTCTATCGTTGTATTAACGTAAAACATCTTTGTTATCTTTTAATTTTTTTTAAGTTTGTTCTTAAAAAGATATCATTATAAAGAGCTGAATAATGAACGACTTAAAAGGATTTTCAAAGTGATAGTACAATTTTTTAAATGCATGCAATGAAATAACTGAGGTCAAATGATAATACTTAAAAGCCATATACTATCTCAGAAAAAAAACTTTGGGGAAAAAGGTAAAATATGCATAAAAAGAAAAATCTGTAATCACTATTAAGATGATGATTATCAAGAAGTAGAACCATTGTATGACTGATGTTCTACTACCCGCGAGTCGTTTGACATTTAGGTTAAAATACTTTTTAAAGGCCTTGACAGTCTTAACAATTTTTTGTTTGAAAAGCTGATGTGTGCTGACGACCTGCCGGATTCTATATCGACCTTCGATGTCGGCACTGAACAAAAGCTTGGCCGGTGGTTTGACCGACTGATGGAGAGAGCTTGTGAGGACACAATGATGAGAGATGAGCTCTATGGGAAAGCTATTTCAAGGTAAACTCAATTTCTCTGAAATCTCTGAATTAATTTCAAGGTAAAATTAATTTTCCGTTGAATGTCCTTCAAGAAAATATGCTGATACAGTAGCACACATATTTTAAGTAGAAGACATTTTCTTTACTTTGTAAGCGGTCCGGTGGCGCAACGGTTAGCGCTGTTAGCGCCTGTCACCAATGCAGTGAAGGTTGGCTGCCCTGAATTCATTTCTCGTCTAGGGCACGCTGTTCTTTCTCTGCACGTGGCATCTGTTAACAGGGCTGGCTGCTTGCCGTAATATAGCCTCAGTTGCTGGCACGGCGTAAAACACCATTTACCCCCCCCCCCCTTTTCTTTAGTTTGTGGTATTTTACGCAGTTGATACTCAAACTTGATGAGAAAGTTGAGTAACTACTATATATCGAAACATTTTAAAAGCTATTTTACCAATGTATATATATATATGTGAAACATAGTAACTATGTTATATCGAAATCTTGAATTTTAGCTATGTGTTTGATGGAAATTTGATGGGTTTTTAGATATAAGTTGATAATACATAATAAAGGTAATTATTAGTCATCATCGATGTTGTTGTTATTCCAAATCTTGACTGTGCTGCAAAGAAATGCACAGTAATAAAAAATATGATGTTTCCAAAAGTATTGAGTGATATAGTTATCGGTTTAGTTAGTTTTCTCTAGAAGTTCAATGTCCACTAGCTTCATTGACTGATTTCCTCAGCTTCTGAAGATTTGAAGGTTTAGCATGTCATAAAAAATTCTTTTTATAATTTTACTTTACAACACATAGATCCCCGAAACATTCAACAAAAGCACTCCAAATAGAGACTATGCAAAAGTAAACAGTAAATATACGCAATATATGCACATCTAAAAAGTATGAAAAACTTGCATAAGCTAAACTAAACAACCCTAATGTTCACTAAACTTCACTACTTTGATCCATGTTCCTTCACAGTGTTATGCTCCTGTTGCTGACCTGCAGTGTGACACAGTTTGTAGACGCGGAGGAAGCATTTCATGTCACTACTAAGCCGATAAATTATAGGACAAAAAAATTTCACGAAGTTGAATAATGAGTTGTAATGTTTCGGTTTAGGTTTTGTGGACCGGCGACTCAATCAAAATTGGAAAGTGAAGATGACCTCCTGCTTCCCAAGACTCTGGCAGAAGGAGTTTTAATTACAGGAAAATTATATGAGCTCCATATTTTACATCCTAACATGTTTGACCTACTAGAAGAAGAAAGATTAATACTTGCTGGTCCACCAAACACCGGCAAAACACGGATGTTGATGCTGGCTGCAGAACTATGGCAGGCAAGCGATCTTCACATTATTTCTGGCAAAGGAAAACAAAACAGCTTCGTAAGAAAACAACACCCTAAACATCACATGGAATGCGATTTTAATAATAAAACAGAGGTAGAGGAAACTGTGAAGATGCTATGTAAGAAGAAAGACCACAACACTCTTTGTGTTCTTGCTTGTAATGTCAGTGGGTAAGTGAATACTTGTCTCATAATACTTGATTAGAATAGTCTAATACAGTGATGCCCAACCTTTTTCGGCCTGCGGGCCATATCCATTTCGGACAGCCGTGTCGCGGGCCACTTCACCGCAAAAATATAAAAAAAAGGAAAAAAAAATAGAGCAGATACCATTTTTTTATTAGAAACAAGTTGTACTTACCATTAATTATGTAGTAATTAGTGGGATATTTGAAGTTGTTTTCCCAAAACCAACTTCTGAATGCCCGGCCTCATCGTAGAGACACCAAGTCGGAGCACTGAATCGAAAAGTTCGTCCATCGAAAAAAAGATTGAGAGACGCCCCTACGTGGGGATAAATACTTCTTCTTCCCTTTTTTCGTTTTTTTTTTATTACTAACATGCCGATTTCCTGCACTGTGGGCAGAAGTTTCGCGGGCCGGATGGCACCGCGTCGCGGGCCGGATATGGCCCGCGGGCCGTAGGTTGGGCATCCCTGGTCTAATAGATGAACATACACATTTAGTTTTCTTACACAGAAAGTGTTTGTGATTGTTAAGAGATAAACTTCTGCAGTTTTTAGTTATAATAAACCTATCTTAATGTATACAAAAAAAAAACATGATCTATAGAGTTCATAATTAAGATTTATATATTATATTTAAAAAAACTGTAGTGCTGCAAGTGACATAGACATAGCAATTACATAACACAGCATTTTATGTACCTTACATTAAAAGTGTCAAATACAAATACATGTAAACAGGCGTTAGTCACTTTATCTGAAACACTTACAGTTCAATCATTGATACATTAATAAAATTAATTTTACACAAACATCCCAGCTTTATTAGTATACACATCATACAGTTTGGAAGCTGTTATATTTATGACTCCTGGCTTTTGTATTCTAAATGTATGTTTTCAACATTACAGACAACATTTCCAACATTTCTGCACTCTTTTAAAACAAAAACATCCTGACGTCTGTATGTGGGCCACGGCACGCACCATGAAGGACAAACAGGTACCAACTGGATGGAGACTAGTGACCCTCACACACGCCCTCACCTGTCCACCTGCAGTCGTCAGAGCAGCTGTAGGAGCCGGCTACACCATACCTGGTGCTGACAGCAAATCACTTGACTACCACCCTCCTACAGATGGACCTCCTGTGAAATATTTCTGTCACAAGAAGGTTCAAGGCAACATGTCTCACGACTGTACAGAATGTGGCGAAAATGTTGCTGAGTTTCTCAAACTTCTAATCACTACCTGTGGTAAGTGAGATCGTAAACAGATTGTAATAATTAACCAGACCATGAAGTAGTTGTTGGTCAGTATTTGTTTCTCCTGCCGCCATTAAATACATTTGGCCCTTTTGATTTACCTTTACATTTTTATCATTTTTAGGCACCAGAACTGGCACATCGCCGGAAGGAGTCAGCGCTGCTACAGCAAGGGTTAGCACGGAAACTGTGTCTTCAACATTACAAGACAAGGATGTGTTGGTCTTGTTTGAATGTGACCTGCAGCAAGGAGAGAGCTTTCTAACTGGACTACGCAATGCCGGTATCACAGTACACACTCTTGGGGACAAAGAAGACATGAACGATTTTACAGAAGACAACAAATCAGCATACGCAATGCACATCGAGCAGCTGGACAGATACAGGATGCAAAGGAAAATCGTGGTGTACGTGGAAAGCAAATCATGGAATGGAGACCGATATACAAAATGGCGTGGTATAACGAGCTGCACTTCACAGCTGATTGTCGTGTCTAAATAAATACATTTTTTGTGTCCCATCTTTCTACCGCTGTTTATCTGTCAGAAAACCGTACGCGATATGTAAGTTTATACAGAAATAGCAATGGATCTTGAAGCATAATGACTGTATAACATTCAAGAGGACATTCAAACAGCATACTTATATGCGACTATATACAGCTGTGGTTGACAATAGCAACAGTAGTCCTGCTATGTAAAATACTACTTCGAACTGTTTCTAGAATTTTAGACCGACGAGGGAAAAGTTTGGTGTGCGAAAAGGGAGATTTTAAAGTAATAATTCATACTAGTACAAAATTCTCTTTTCAGCCAATTTGCAGCACTTTTAAAAGATGTTGCTGCCTCACTGCACACAATTTTTTTTTCTCCCCTAATTTTAAGTGAGCAATTTCACTTATTGTTTCTAAAAGACGCGTTACGCCCTATCAATGTTTATTAGCATTCATGACAAAACAAATACTACAAAAATCGAAAAACTTTAGAGGTGAGTTTTTTTAACAGAAAAAAAGGATGATTGGAAAAAGCAAACATCAGAGGAGAATGTACCAGATCCCGTGTAGTTGTCTGTGAATTTATGTATATTTTACTATGCAGTAAATACCTGCAGTTGATGCCTAAATCAGTTTTGGGGGTTGAAAAAAGACAATGTGATATTAAACACTTATGATATATGTTATTTAACAAATTCCGTAGGCATGTAACCTACAAATTCTACTTTTATACAACTTGCTCTGATCCATTTTCAACAAACCAGTGCCTCAAGTTAAAATTTAGCTGGCTGAAGACAAGCTCTATCAACACCAACGTTTTAAACATTGACCAGAGTTTTTGATTTATCACAAAATATCACTGAAATAAAGACTGAACGGACTACTGAGAGTTAATGTTCAAGCTTGTATGTTTGTGTGTGTGTGTGTGTGCGCCTGGATATGCCTATATGTAAAGGAACTTAATGTAGATGTATAAACAACAGTTCAAGCAACAGCGTCTGCAAGGTGTGTGTAGTCTGTCAAACTCCTAGTTTAGAATGACTCGGCAAGTAAGTGAATTCTCCTTCCTCTTCTTATAGACGCCAAAAATATATTCCAGTCACCCATGGAGGGAAGGTATTTATAGAGCCGTTGATATTAGTCACGTGAGATGTCGAGTCAACAAGAGATTGGGTGTCCTGCTAGCAGCTACGTCACGTAGTGTTGCTGTTGTCAGAGTTTGTCACAAATGTTTCGCTGGTCATCGCCTTGAAGTCATTTGATGTGAAGCTGCCAGCAGCATCGGTTAAGGATAGGTAAAGTTTTCTTTAGCTTTCTATTTGCAAGAGGACCTGTGATCCCCAGAGACACGGGTCACCCACAGACCTGAACATGTTTAACTGTAAGTCTCTGTGGGGTGGCGGGCTCAGAACCTAGTAAATGTTAAATATAGCTTCACGTAAAACCACGGAACTGTTGACTTATGTTCATATAAGTCTACAACTATGAATTACAACATAAAGCATTAGACGTGCATTTATTAAATTTTCTCGTTTGAGAGTCAAAGTGAGTAATTAATAGTCACATCTCTCTACAGCAAACGTTTTGTTCATATTTGAGGGCAGTGAACTACCTCTATCATAGGTTTTATAGTACAGCTAGATGGTTGTTTAGGTCTAAGAAATACAGGTCTTCTCAAACAGCTGTAAGCCTTTTATTACTGCTTAAGAGAGAAACATGAGTGGAAATACAAGATAAAAAATTTGAGGACTCGCTATATTAGGAAACTGTCAAAGTGACTCATGGACAGTTAGCAAAGATAAGCCTCAGTAATAGATCAACTCAGAGTCCTGGAGGTGGAGATAAGAACTACACACAGCTAGACATATCGGACATTATAAACACGTATTTTTTCACTCACCGATACACATATAACTGTTGCCGGGATTCATATTTCTTCATCACTTAGCCAAGAAATTTACAACTAGCTTCGTCCCTTCTCTTTTCATTACTTTATCATTCGACAACAAAGTAACAATATGTTGGCAAAGTAGTAGGCTCCTAATACAGCATCGAATGATTTTTTCGGTTACATAATCTTGTTTCTCTCTCTCACACACACACAAAAACACGCTACGCTACTCAAAACAAATAATGTTTACATAGTTACCAAAAACATTTAATTTATAGAAAAATGACTACAAGGTTTCTTTCAATGAAGTAGATGCTGTTCATTTCCCCTACACGCGGTGTCTGCTGCGATGTTTGTGTCGAGAAGTGATAATGTCGGCCATAAGTGCGGGGTGGATTTCATGAGCATATTGCTCAACACAAAAGTTATACATTTAACATCTCACGTAAAACAAACAAAACTGGCATCCTACTTCACAGTACACACGACATCTCTCTCCCCCATACAAGTTGCTCAGATGCATTGCTTGGTAGTTTCTGACAAGAGAGCTTAGGAAAATCAGACGAGGTAGTCTTGTGTCTGTATTATAAAGTTTTATCCTTAATCCAGGAATAAGTGAGTGTGGCAAAGATATTTTAATGTAAAACTAACATCGAGCAGTGTTTTTAGATGTCATCGTTACTACCGAGACAAGACGCTTTTCATTGTAATGGAAAACAATTATTGTGCCCCTAAGAAAGACAATTAAATTATTAACTCAATTTATACATTTGTTACTAAGTATGGTCATTTTATTTTAAGTGGATGATTAGTAGAATTTTACATGGTAAAGGATCTTACTAAATGTTTATTTTATATTGTTTGTTAACTTTAGTCGATTACATTATGATGTAAGACGCCCTATATTTGGCTTATCATCGGATTTCATCTTTAATGTTAGCTCAGTAAATTTGTGTTATGAAATATTTACTGTAACACACTTTTACATACAGGATGTTTGCTGTAAGAATGGACAAAGGTTCACATCTGCAACTCTCTTCCTCTCCAATACTGTATGTCTTCTGGCTGTTTCTCTGTCTGCCGACTGTCCGAGGACAAGGTAAATCACATTTCTAACTATTATTTTTTTGCTTAAATACGTGTACCGAGATCATCACATAAAAACTTTAGTCTATACAGTCTATATTGTTTAAACTAAACCAGACTTTCCTTTTACTTTACCAGATCTTTTTTCTCTGAATATGATGTCAGTTTATGTTCCATAAATTAAAGTTATGATGATGTGGCTAAGTTTCTTGTATCATTAATAAGAAGTGTTAAGTATCTTAAAGACCAGCCTCACAGCTTCTGTTTTCTACGGGTCTAGAGCACGACATGTAGAACCCTAACCTTTTACTTCTACCGATTTTAGTTTGTGTCCAAAACCAAATATCTGTTTCTTCTGCAAAGCTTCTTGGTAAAAATAGGAACTATTAAGTTTTCGGTCTGATAAAGGTTTAGATTACTGCTTTTCTAGCCAAATGTCCTACCCCCAAACTTTAAAGCCTTTGCACAGAGCATTTCCAAACTAAACATACCTTAAATAAGAAAATGTCACTCATTTTCTGAAAATGTATGAAAGATTTTTTTTTGTCGCAAACAGTAAAAGATGATTAGTTACTGAGCGGAGGGCTGGGTGGCGACATTTAATTAAATGGTTTTACCAGTTTCTCTCTAAAAGAGACAGGTGCCAGTCGGCCACCTTTGCTGGTTGTTTGTCTCGTCACCCCTCTGTGACACAAACTATACGAAAACCTGTGCCTTTTTGCACGACTACATCAGTTATGTTGATTGTATTGTTACAGACGGCAAAGTCACGTGCTCTGTGCCGCCAGTGGAAGAGTTTCATGACACAGTACTGACATGTCACTTCCCCGAGGACCTGAGTGTTTCCAAGAAAGACTTTACGGTCTACCACTACGTCCCCGATAACCATCCAGGTGATTATATTGTATGATTCTAACGACTATAATTTGTTCTCTTGTTTAATTTTCTTGTCCTTGCCAGTAAATAATGTGTTTGAGCTATGGGCTAGTTTGAAGGCAAATACTGCGCCTCACACACGTACACACACCCACACCGCGTCCTTATCTGTGACAGATTTATTACTACCATTTCTACCTAGCACATCGGCAAGTACTTTCAATCACTCTCTTCTCTCTTTCTCCTTTTACTGAAGAACCCACAATTAAAACCGCACTGACTACATGTTTGCTGCTAAAAAACAGTACAAAGCGGTTTTCCGCAAAAGCTCTTTGTGAATTTACGACCAGAAATGTCAGGTAAGGGCTTATTAAAATGAAGCTTTTTAGAGAATTTGCTCTCCGTCACGTCCATGGCACACTGATGTAGACAAGACATCTGCAGCATCTTTCTCTAGTCGTAGTTTTCTGTTTGGTCTAGAACTCAAGCTATAACAGTTTCTAGCATATACACCACCCTAACCACACTGTCCCCTTCCGATCACAAGTGTTACACATGACAGGTGTTGCGGGCGGTACGAGGACGACGCTAACAATAAAAAGTCGTAAAGTAAATCCTGGTGTCAAGGTGCTACCTACATACATTCCAATAGCCAGCACCACTCCCGACGACAACCCGCAGCCTCGTCTCAGAACAACAATTACAGAGGATCAGCTGGAGCTGCTGGAGGCAGAGTTTTTTCGGAACACCTAATTACATCTCATTCATCGACACGCACATTCTGACGGCTTGTCTGCCCCTGTTGTTGTCCTGTGTGATAGTGTTTGTTGAAAACAAGAATATATGTAGCCTAGGGGTGGGCAATTAATTTTCCCAATGGGATCCGTTCCGACCATTCCCTTCCCCATCAACCAACGCCGCCTCTCCTCGACCTCTCTTCTGCCCCCTATCCCCTTCTTCAGCCACCAACTCCGCCCCTCTGCCGCCCCCGACCCCTGTCCCTCTACCGTCTCTCCTACTTCCCCGCTTGTTAGCAGGTCACTGCACATGTCCCCTCGAGTAAAGAAGTTTTCTTGCAATACATGCACAAAGAAACTAGCCTGGTGGTCAATTTACAAGCAGAAGAAAAGTCTCCTGCTAATGTCATTGTATGAAAATTATATTTTTTCATAATATTTTTTATCTTTAAAAATAATAAGCAAATTTTGAGCCTCCCTTCCATGACTGCGTTCTAGGTTAAATGGTAGAACTGGCCTTCAGCACGTGCACTCTAATTAAATTTTAATTAATTCCATATAAAACCCGAATTTAAACCAGGGTCACATAAAATTAGCATAACATTAAAGTAGTATTTTTGTTAAATCTGTGTACAGTAGAAGTATTAGCTTGTTGGTGGATCAGGGGTGTTGTTGACTGCTACATACACCCAGACTTTGTGTACAACAACATCGTCAGCCGGACACTGAGTATCACAGCTCGTAATGTGACGACTAATCACACCGGCAGCTACGCCTGTCAGATCGCCAACTACGACGCCAGCTTACTGGAGAAATGCGAGTTGACCTTAAAACCTGGTAAGCAGGTCTCTAATGTATAATATAGTTTCAATAAAATTGAGAACTGATTTACGTAGAGAGAAGAAATTAATGTTTGAATACAATACAACTGAGCAGCTTATGTTTCAATAACAAAGTCATGAAGGAAAGATTTAATAGATCGTTATTAATTGTAATTTAGACGATCATATTATTTGATATGCATGCAGGTAAAACAACACAAGAAGAAACAAGAAGAAAAATCTCATGTTCACTATGATTTCTTTCTTCAATAACATATTCTTTAAACATAAAGGATTTGTATTGTGCGCACTTTATTTCCATAAAAGAAACTATTACAAAACTAACTGCACTTGTTGACCCTAACCTCCAGGAATGTGATTTGTTATACATATATTTTCTATTAGCATTGTTGGCTTATATTTACTTGTTTTTATTTGACCTAAAATGTCGTTGAATTTTAACATTGAATAGAAGACAACATATGCTGAAACGGTTGATGTATCAATATGAGAAGTAAGAAATTTTTCTTCCTACTGGATGATAAAATATATGTAACTGACACTATATAGCTTGTTATTTTATGAAACATAAAATTGTTTTGTCACTCACCACGTATCTAGGGCTGTAGCAATTGTTTATAGCAGTCTATCTGGAGATGTGTAATTTGTACAATTAGTAAACTTAGTTCACACAAACAAGGGTACAATATATATATAAGGATAAAACATCGGTCCATTACATCAAATAGCGTCGCACAACTTTCAAGCTCCGGGATTTGCTGATCCCCCATACAACTTCCGGTGTCCACGAAGTGACTTTGCTGAGCATCGTGATGTATGGATGCAAGACATAGACCCAGACAGGAGAACAAAGGAATCTGAGAGCAAATAAGTAAAGACGCTGTGAGGCTACCAGTGGCTACGTGTGCATGTCTACAGTATCGTCCGATCTTACAGTCTTGATACCGAATGTTTTTTTATTATTAAATGCTTAAATGCATAAAAATACTAAAGCATACACAACCTGATGTTTACTAAGCTAGTTAAGTAGCATGTTTTTGATTTATGCACATTCTGACTATTCCATAGCCTGGTTAATCCAGTTTCAGAACATTCTGAAGAAGAAACTAGCAGCCATTTGATGATCATACTGATATCGTCGTTGCTGAGTGCAGCTGTTGTAGTATCTGCCTTTGTCATTTTATTACTGAGATTTAGACGTAGGTGAGAAACAATTCTTTGTTTTATATTCTGTTTCCAAAACATTTTTCATTAACGAGCAAAGAAGACGTAAAACTTTGTGTGAATTATCATGTTTGGTAAACAAAGTTAAAATCCTGATGGGATACTTTTTATAATAGTAGATAAACATTTTATAGTAGATAAAATGTCTAAAAGCAGTCGTTAAGATGATACGTTAGTTGTCATATTTCAGGAAGCTATCATCACGCTTTCAGCGAAGACGACGCCAAAGACCTCATGATGAACACAAGTCAGAGACTAAGTTAATGTTGGAGGTAAGCGGCCTCCTTGCTGTGAAAACAAAATAACTGACATATTAGTGTGGAGGTTTAGCGGCCCGGTGGCGCAACGGTTAGCGCTGTTAGTGCCTGTCACCAATACAGTGAAGGTTGGCTGCCCAGAGTTCATTTCTCGTCTCGGGCATGCTGTTCTTTCTCTGCACGTGGCATCTGTTCACAGGGCTGGCCGCCCTCCGCCAAGGACGGTCCCAAGCCCGGCTGAAAAAGGAGGAGGGTTGGGCGTGGGGCCAGCACCCCCACCCCGTAAAACAAATCCTTGCTACCAAAACATCGACAACAGTTAAGACTGTAGTCGATGGCCTATGCCCCAGGATGGGCGACGGGCGTAAAAAAAAGTGTGGAGGTTTAGAGAAATGCTTTGCTGTGCTAGCTTAATGTATTTTACTTATTGGCATTCTCGTTTAGAGCATAATTAAATTGTTGAAAGACAGTAATGAATAAATGATCCGGTAGGTTCATAATGCAAATACCAAATCTGTAATAGTATTGCTTTTACTTCATGTCTTTGGGTACCAGCCAGACGAACTGACAGGTAAGTGATTATGAAGCATGAAACATTTTTAGAACAGTATTTTGGATAAGTTTTGAAATGTTTTTGTGCATTTGTGTCATAACGGACGTTATACAAACACAAATCATATTAGATACAACATGAAGTTATTCTAAAATTCATCAGGCAAATAATTCATCAGGCCTTACACTTTTGTGTAAAAGACAAAACAACATCGTTTTTATTAGACATGAAAAACATTTTTTTTATCTTTTGACCACTTTTCCACTAGAAAAAAGGGCGCATACAGAAAACTTGAATGCATTCCTAATTTGTCCTTTCTTGTCTTTGACAGAAAGAAGAAGTGAAAACTCAGAAGTTCCAGTGTTACCTGGAAGAAAAAGTGAGAGAAATGTATCCAGACATACTCAGCTCATGCTATTTTGTTCCTCCAATCTATTTTAACAAATGTCGATACAAGAAAGAGACTGTGAAATCCACATCGGTTCTTGTTTATGAATCTTGTGACCCGAGTGAAGTCCAATACGACCAAGCCATGCAACACGTGATTCACTGCTTACGTCACGTGGGGGAACAAAGACAGGAACCAATGTTTGTCCTCACACAGTTCCGGTATGAAGACTATTTAAACACTGTAACTAAAAACCATGCACGACACTCTGTTCGTCGTGTTAGGAAAGAAGATAAAAACCTCAAATGTTTCGACCTCTTGATCATCCACAAAAAGTTTGGGTTTACAGCTGTAGTTGTGAAAACTGTGAGTGACAGCCCAGGCAAGCAACAAAGTGATAAACAAACAACTGATGAAACATTAACGGCACAATTCAAAGAAGCCATATCGCAGCTTAAAGAAGCAGGGAACATGATAAATTACTTGATGTCAGATGAACCAAAAGGCCCTGAAGTTCGACTAGTGTTAATCCTTCCCAACCTATCGTCTTCATCCATCGTACCTGAAGTGACTTCTCAAGCTGACACAATTCAAGTAGGTATTCATGATATAAATTAAATCTCTTCATTGCTATATATGAATCAGGGACATGAATATATGAATCAGAAATCACACAATGTTGTTGTTGGGCGGCTTGTAACAGTCTTTAATATTTAAAAATGCGACAGTTATTAGCAAGGAAACGACATTACTAAATGACATCTTATCATCAATCAGACCATAATTTATGAAAACCAGTTGTCTATCTGTCTGTCAATTATCTATGCATCATAAAGTAATAACGCCTTCTATCGTAGTATCAACGTAAAACATCTTTATCATCTTTTAATTATTTAAGTTTGTTCGTAAAAGAATATCATTATAACGAGCTGAATAATGAAAGACTTAAAAGGATTTTCAGAGTACAATTTTTTAAATGCATGCAATGAAATAACTGAGGTCAAATGATAATACTTAAAAGCCATATACTATCTCAGAAAAAAACTTTCCAAATTTGGGAAAAAAAGGTAAAATGTGCATAAAAAGAAAAATCTGTAATCACTATTAAGATGATGATTATCAAGAAGTAGAACCATTGTATGACATGCTCTACTACCCGCGAGTCGTTTGACATTTAGGTTAAAATACTTTTATAAAGGCCTTGACTTTCTTAACAATTTTTTTTAAAAGCTGATGTGTGCTGACGACTTGCCGGATTCTAAATCGACCTTCGATGTCGGCACTGAACAAAAGCTTGGCCGGTGGTTTGACCTACTGATGGAGAGAACTCGTGAGGATACAATGATGAGTGATGAGTTCTATGTGAAAGTTATTTCAAGGTAAAATCAATTTCTCTGAAATCTCTGAATTAATTTGAAGGTAAAATTAATTTTTCCGTTTAATGTACTTTAAGAAAATATGATGATACAATTAGCACACATATTTTAAAAATAAGTAGAAGACTTTTTCTTTACTTTTGGGTATTTTACGCAGTTGATACTCAAACTTGATGAGAAAGTTGAGTAACTACTATATATCGAAACATTTTAAAAGCTATTTTACCAATGTTTATATATATATATGTGTGTGAAACATAGTAACTATGTTATATCTAAATATTGAATTTTAGCTATGTGTTTGATGGAATTTTGATGGGTTTTTAGATATAAGTTAATAATACATAATAAAAGTAATTATTAGTCATATTGATGTTGTTTATCCAAATCTTGACTGGGCTGCAAAGAAATGCAAAGTAATAAAAAATATGATGTTTCCAAAAGTATTGAGTGATATAGTTATCGGTTTAGTTAGTTTTCTCTAGAAGTTCAATGTCCACTAGCTTCATTGACTGATTTCCTCAGCTTCTGAGGATTTTGAAAGTTTAGCATGTCGTAAAACAATTCTTTTTATAATTTTACTTTACAACACATAGATCCCCGAAACATTCAACAAAAGCGATCCCACAGTTTGTAGACGCAAAGGGAGCATTTCATATCACTACAAAGCCGATAAATTATAGGACCAAAAAAATTCACGAAGTTGAATAATGAGTTGTAATGTTTCCGTTTAGGTTTTGTGGGCCGGCGACTCAATCAAAATTGGAAAGTGAAGACGACCTCCTGCTTCCCAAGACTCTGGCAGAAGCTGTTTCAATTACAGGAAAATTATATGAGCGCAATATTTTACATCCTGACATGTTAGAACAACTAGAAGAAGAAAGATTACTACTTGCTGGTCCACCAAACACCGGCAAAACCCGGATGTTGATGCTGGCTGCAGAACTATGGCGGGCAAGCGAGCTCCACGTTATTTCTAGCAAAAGAACACAAAACAACTTTGTAAGACAACAACTCCCTAAACATCACATTGAATGCGATTTTAATAATAAAAGAGAGGTAGAGGAAACTGTGAAGATGCTATGTGACAAGAAAGACCACGATACTCTTTGTGTTCTTGCTTATGATGTCAATGGGTAAGTGAATACTTCTCTCATTATTACTTGATTAGAAATGTCTAGTAAATGTGGATACACATTACGTTTTCTTAGACAGAGAGTATTAGCTACTGCTAAGAGATTAACATCTGTCTGTTTACTTGTTTATATAAAGCTATCTTAATGTGCACCAAAAACGTGATCTATAGAGTTCATAAGATTTATACATTGCATTAAATAAACTGTAATGTTGCACTTGACATAGATATAGCAACTACATAACACGACATTTTTGTACGTTACAATAGAATATCAAACAAAAAAAGCATGTAAAAAGTCTCCACTAATGCTAATTATTATATCTGAAACATTTCAAACACAATCATTGATTAATAATTTTTTACACAAGCACCCTAGTCTTATTAGCATAGAAATCATACTTTTTGGATATATATATATTATACATATATTTTTTTATATTTAGGATTCCTGGTTTTTGTATTCATAATATATGTTTTCGTCATTACAGGCAACATTTTAAATTCTTCTGCACTCATTTAAAACAAAAACATCCTGACGTCTGTATGTGGGCCACTGCACGCATCATGAAGGACGAACAGGTACCAGCTGGATGGAGACTAGTGACCCTCACACACGCCCTCACCTGTCCACCTGCAGTCGTCAGAGCAGCTACAGGAGCCGGCTACACCATACCTGGTGCTGACAACAAATCACTTGACTATCTCCCTCCTACAGATGGACCTCCAGTGAAATACATTTATCACAAGAAGGATAAAGGCAACGTGTCTCATGACTGTACAGAATGTGGCAAAGAAGTTGCTGATTTTTTCAAACTTCTCATCACTAAGTGCGGTAAGTGAGATTGTTATCACATTATTATACGAATACCAGACGCTGACATTAAGTAGTTGTTGGTCAGTATTTGTCAGTCCTTGAGCCATCTATACATGCTGGTCTTTGCATGAACAGTTACGTTTTCTTCATTTTTTAGACAACAGCACTGGTACAGCAGCAGTCAGCACGGAAAATGTGTCTTCAACATTACAAGACAAGGATGTGTTGGTCTTGTTTGAATGTGACCAGGAGCAAGGAGAGAGATTTCTATCTGGGCTACGCAATACCGGTATCTCAGTACACACTCTTACGGACAAAGAAGACATGAACGATTTTACAGAAGACAACAAATCAGCATGCGCAATGCACATCGAGCAGCTGGAGGTATACAGGATGCAAAGAAAAATCGTGGTGTACGTGGAAAGCAAATCATGGAATGGAGACCCATACACAAAATGGCGGGGTATAACGAGCTGCACTGCACAGCTGATTGTCGTGTCTAACAACTTTAGATAAATACATCTATTTCTTTTCTCCCATTTTTGTACCACTGTTTATCTGTCAGAAAACCGTACATAATATATGAGTTCTTAAAAAAATCGCCAAGTATCGTATAGCGCAATGGCTGTGTTAAGAGGACATATCAAACAGCTTACTTACCTGAGACTACTTACAGCTGTGTGTGACAATAGCAACAGTAGTGTTTCTCGCCCAGCGCACTTTCTCCTCGTACGTCTACAATTCTAGAAACTGTTTGAAGGACTATTTTACATAATAGGTATACAAAGTAATATTTCATTGGAGTTTGAAATTCTTTGGCAGAAACTTTACAACCCTTAAAATATGTTTCTTCCTGACTGAACGAAGTTTTGTATTTTATTTTCACTAATTTTAAGTGAGCGATTGCACTTACTGTTTCGAAAAAGTAATTACGCCGTATCAATGTTTGTTAGGATTCACGACAAAGCAACGGCAAGTAAACAATGACACAAACATTGAAAAGTTTTAGAGGTTGGAATTTTAACAGAAACAAAGATGATTAGAAACAGCAAACACTAGACTACCGGATAATGTACCAGATCACATCTATGTGTCTCTGCAAGCATGTATATGTTAGTATGCATTCAGTACCTGTCGTTGAGGCTTAAATCAGTTTTTGGTTGGTTGTGAAAAGAGACAATGTGTTATTAAACACAATTGATTTATGTCATTTAACAAATTCCATAGACAGGCTACCTTCATAATGCACTTTTATGCAATGCAGCTAATCTTATTGTCTAGTCTCCAAACTTCATGTTTTGATCCATTTCCAACAAACCAACACCGAAAGTTAGAAATTAGCTGGCTAAAAGCAAGCTCCATCTACACTAAGGTTTTGAACATTTATCAGATTTTTTTACTTGTTAATCAATATCACCGAAATAAAGACTTAAATGACTACTGGGAGTTAGTATTCAAGCTTTATGATTATATGTGTGTGCGTGCGCGTGCGTGCGTGCGTGCGTGCGTTCTTACTGCTTACCGTAAAATAGCGATATTTATTTTAAGCCACCAGCTTTTAGATTGAGTAAAGATATTATTACTAATAATTAGCCTTAAAAAACAGAAGTCTTTTACCCAAATGGAATGTCTAGTTGTAAAATATTTCTAAATAAAATAATTTTAACTGTTATATTGTGCCTAGATTTTTTTAAAATAGGAAAAACTAAATAAAATAAGTTCAGTATATCGACAACTTCAAAATAAAGAGTGGTAGTTTCACAAAAAAATGTAGATCCCTCCTGAGCAGTATTCACTGACATTCCATAATACATTTTAATAATGACATTTTGAAAATGTAGGAAAATTGTTATAATTATTATAATAATTGTTATAAGTATTGTGATTTATGTATACGCATATCAAAATAAAAGAAAATACAAAATAAACTACCAAGGGAAAAAGGATTTATAAATAAACAATGAAGATACCTGAAACTGAAATGCAATCCTTAGTGTTAAAGAAATATGTGTACATGTGGTTTATAAAACATTTTCGGGATACCTCAGCCTGACATATTTGCACAGATGATGCCTTCATCCACTCGCAAGACAACTCCGATTTGCATCATGCTCCACTCCTCAGAAACTCCCATTTTGTAACATACACATGACTTAGAAAACTTGATTTCAAAGGTATGTGAGGAAGTCCTGCTCGGCCTGGTGGTGTGTGCAGATACCTTCTGTGGCCTTATCTCTGGGAGCACAATCTACCCCAGCGCAGTCTGTATGAGGTACACGAGACGGTGGCTGATCCCACACCCCATTCTGTGGATCCAATGGTCTGTTGTCTCATGCCCTCTAGGGTCAGGTACAAACTCGTCCCGGTTGGAACTTCTTAGTTGAGAAATAGTTTCTTTGCTGAATGATAACGATAACCTTCCTGAACTCGTGTCAGGATTAATAATAGTTCAATGTGTCTTTTGCAGTCTGTGAGGGACATTGGAGAGTACAAGTAGGCGTGGAAGCACGAAGCCTGCTCACGTGTATTTTAGTAAATGAGTATGTAAAAGAAAAGAAGTCAGGAAGAGAAAGCAAACGATAAAGGGTTTGCATGCGTGTGCCTGGATATGTATTTATGTGAAGGAACTGTATAGGGGTATATAAACAAAAGTTCAAATAACTGCAAGGTCTGAGTGTGGTCGGTGTCTGTCTAAAAATGGCGACCATCATCAAGTCAACCTCCTAGTGTAACATTACTCGGCAAATACACGAATTCTTCTTCCTCTTCTTGAGTATAGACGCCAATAATACATTCCAGTCACCCATGAAGGGAAGATATTTATAGAGTCGTTGCTATTAGTGTCGTGCAATGTCAAGTCCACAATAGACTCTGTGTCCCGCTATCAGCTACGTCACGTAGTGTTGCTGTTGTCGGCGTTTGTCGCAAATGTGTCGCTGGTCATGTCCTTGAAGGAATTTGATGTGTAGCTGCCACCATCATCGCTTAAAGACAGGTAAAGTTTTCTTCAGCTTGTTATTGCCAAAGTACCTGTGATCCACAGAGACACGAGTCACCGAAAGTTTCTAAACTGATAAAGGCCTAAGCATGTTTAACCGTGTGCAAGTCTATGTTTGCTGGCGGGCCTAGAACGCGAAAAAATGCTAAAAATAGTTCAAGAACTACTGACTTACGTTCATATAAGTCTTTTACTACACCTTACGGCATAGAGCATTAGAAATACATTTATTAGATTTTCTCGCTTGAGTAGTCCACGTGTGTAATTAATTGCTAAACCTCTCTACAGCAAACGTTTTGTTGACATTTGAGGACAGTGGACTACTTTCATCAGAAGTTTTATACTACAGTTAGGTGGCTATTGTGTTCTCGATAATACAGGGTTTCTCCAACAACAGTAAGGCTATTTTTGCTCTGTAAGAGATAAACGGGAGGGAAAATGCACGATAATAGGCATGTTAGGACTTGTTGCATTACGAAACTGTCAAAATAACCCATGGACAGTTATCCAAAATAGGCCGTAATAATAAATCAAGGTGAAGTCGCTTCCCTGGAGGTGGTTATATGAACTACACACAGCTACACACATCCGACAATATGAACACGTATTCTTGCACTCACCGATACACAGATAGCTGTTACTGGGATTCATATTTCTTTACCACTGAGCGAAGAAATTTAATACTAGCTTTCTTTGTTTTCAGATTGTCATCCAAATACCAAAAAAACCCCACTATGATGGCAACACAGTAGGCTCCTAATACAGAGTCGAATACGTTTTTTGCCGTTGCATAATCTTGTTCCACACACACACAATATTAATAATTCTTAGAAGCTCACACAAAACAATCAACTACCACTCCTTTAAAAACGTTGTGGGGTCTAAATTTCTAGCTGATCTGTACAACTCTCCCCTAAATACAATTTACGATATCACAGACCCAGGCGAAGCCATCACCTACTAGCACAACCAATTTCTAATAATATACAATAAGCATGTGCCACTGCTGACCAAACATGTTAAACACAACATTGAACCCGCGTGGTTTGACCCGGAGCTACAGACCGCGATTAATGTAAGAGACGCACTTAAAAAAGAGGGGCCAAGAATCTGAATTCAAAAAGCAAAGAAATGTTGTCATTGCTCTGAAACGAAGCAAGATGTAAAACTACTTTAGCAACATCAAAAATGAAAAAAAAAAAAAAACCACTAAACTGATCTGGAAAGCAATCAGTCAATTAACCAACAAGTCAAGACAAACCGGTCCCGCAATGACAATACCAACTAACACACTGAACCCACATTTCACAGGAATTGCTACTAGGGTAGTCTCAAACAACAAGTTACTAGAAAACAACCCAGACACACTAAAAAGCTTCTACAAAACAAAACAAATTGATACCGCTCTTTTCATTCCTAAATGAGAACATTGTAAGTATATCAAGCACTTACTAAACTCAAAGATACTAACACCAGAGGACCAGATAGCAAAATTCTAAAGCTTTGAGACCCGGCCATTACTGAAAGCCTGACCTACCTGTGTAACCTCTGTATTGATAAATCTTACCTTCCAACGCACCTTAAAGAACAAAAAGGTAATCCCTGTTTATAAATCAGTTGATCTAAGTGACCCTACAAACTATCGTCCAATCTCAAAACTATCACCTCTCTTAAAACCCTTGGAAAAACACATCCATAAGCACCTACAAGAACACCTTCTATGGTATGAACTCCTCCACACAAACCAATCCAGCTTTAGGCCCCGTCACTCTTGCCACACTGCACTTACATCTATGGTGGAACAATAGCTAAATAATATTAATGACAATCTTTTCTCTGCCGCCATATTTGTTGACTTTGCCAAAGCCTTTGATGTTATAGATCATAATCTACTTATCAGAAAACTAGAATTATTTAAACTATGTACCGACAGAGCCAAGCTCCTTACCTCCTTTCTTGATAATCGAAGTCAGAGAGCCGCTGTAAGCAACCAACTGTCTGATCCTCTTGAAGTTAAAATTGGTGTTCCTCAAGGGTCAATATTAGGACCTCTTCTTTTCTTCATATATATATATACGATATTCCTCTTCACATATTCCAATCTTGTGAAATGTTTGCAGACGACACTATCACCAGACTGAGCCACTCCCCTCCTACAGCTGAGCGCTTACGAGCTTCAGGCTTGGACAGATTCATACCACATGTCAATCAATCCCCATAAAACTGGTCATGCTTCTAACAACCAGACAGAAAATCAAAAACCTAGCCACCCCATCTCCGAGTATCCAAATTGGTGCTTAATCGAAAATGGAAGTACAGGTCCACAAACTCATGGGTGTTACCATTGACAATAACTTATCATGGTCCCAACACATCTCAGAAGTAAAGACATCTCCAAGAAAATCTGTTAGCTGTCAAGAATCAAACATTTCCTAGACCCCCACACAGGAAAACTCTTCTATACCACCAACATAAACAAATCTAACGGGCCATCTCCATGCTAATGCTTGAACCCACTATTCTCAAAATGGCCGCCACCGTACTATCACACTTCAAAGGTTTATAACTCACTCTCAATGTTAGGACTAGAATAAAAACTTTTGTATTAAAAGAAAGCTCAGAACCTGTACTTTTTAAAAATATGCAAATTGGCAAACCTCAAGACTTAAGACGTCGTGGACGGTCACATACATATATGTATATACTTTTAACCTTTGCGGCCTTATGCTCCATTCGGGGCGAATAGGAACATGAAGAATACTTTTTAACCAACACTTTTTTTATGTTTTTTATATTTACTACAAATTATTCTCAAATACTTAATTACTTGACAACTAAGTTAATTTTCCCCCGTAAAGAAAAATTTAAAAACTTGTCATTGTCTCTCTCTCTCACACACAAACACGCGTACGCTCTTCAGATGCAGTAACTGTGTAGTTTCTGACAAGAGAACATATGGAAATCAAAGGAAATACACTTTTGTCCGCAGTTACAAAGTTATATGCCTACTCCATGAAGATGTGAGTATTGCAGTGGCAAAGATATGTTCGTCTAAAACTAACACCAAGCAGTGTTTTAGATGTTACTGAGACAAGACACTTTTTTTCATTTCAAAGGAAACAAATCGTGTGCCCCTAATGGAGACAATATTTTAACATAAGTAATGCATTTGTTACTAAATATGTTCATTTTTCTTTTAAGGGATCGACCAGCAATATTCTTTCAGGGCACTACTAGACATTGTACAGATTTATTATTGTTATTAACTTTAGTCGATTACATAAAGATGTCAGACATCGTCTAGTTAATCATCGGATTTGGTCTTTGCCGAGTAGACGTGTAATAAGATATGTAATATAACACTCCTTTACATACAGGATGTCTGCTGTAAAAATGGACAAAGATCTACGTTTGCAGTTCACTTCTTCTTCGATACTGTATGTTGTCTGGCTGTGTCTTTGTCTGCTGACTGTCCGAGCACAAGGTAAATAACATTTCTAAATATCACTTGGGCTTATCCACGTGTCCTTACATAATCACATGACATTTACAGTCTACACAGTTAATGTAATGTTTAGCAGTTAGTTCTAGTTCACCAATGTGTTTAAGGTGAGTTTTCTTCTTTTTCTTTTTTGTCATCTGGTATAACATTGTTTTAACTAGGCCAGAATCTTTTTTATTATTTTACGAGACTCATTTTACCCAGAATACTGTATAAGGCTAATAGTATGTTTCATAAATACAGTGTAAACGATACCATACTTAATTTTTTTCTGAAGATAATGTAGTTGAGTTTTTTAATTCAATAATTTACAATGTAAAGAGATTCAGAGCTGAGTAACACAACTTAAGAACTGTATTATGTCTAGAGTAGGACATGTAGAGTATGGAGCCCAACACTTTCCTTCTACCGATTTTACCTTTCTCGTAGATCAAGTACTATTTCTTCTGTACAGCTTTTTAGTGGGAAGAGGAGCTTTTAAGTTATCGGTTTGATAAAGCTTCAGAACAGCGATGTTCTCCTTTCCAGTCGAATGTCTCAACCCCAAGATTTTCAAGGCCTTGAAAAAAGTATTTTGATAATTAAGAATTAATAATAATTAAGAGTATGATGCGAATCCTCTAACAGTGTTTTTAAAGATTTATTTGTCTCAAACAGTAAAAATGGACAGTTACTACGATGTAGACTTAAAATCCTGTGCCTTGTCTCCACAATTACATCAGTTATGTTGTTGTATTGTTACAGACGGCAAAGTCACGTGCTCTGTACCGCCAGTGAAACCGTTTCATGACACAGTACTGACATGTCACTTCCCCGAGGACCTGAGTGTTTCCAATAAAGATTTTACGGTCTACCACTACGTCAACAATGACTATCCAGGTGAGTATCAAAGTGATTTTTAACGACTTAATGTTTTCTCTTTTTCTTTCCTGTCCTTCCTAGAAGTTAATCTGTTTGAGCTAAGAGCTAGTATGAAAAATGCACACGCTCATAAAATTATATTAATCATATTAATCTTATTCATATCAATTATAAAAAAAGCTAATTATAATTCCTTGGAGAAAGAATCACACAAAAGCACTGCAGAACATTAAAATGTTATTTTATTGACTGTGTGTACAGAAGCTGTACTAGACTGTTGGTGGATCAGGGGTGTTGTTCACTGCTACACACACCCAGACTTTGTGTACAACAACACCGTCAGCCGGACACTGAGTGTTACAGCTCGTAATGTGACGACTAATCACACCGGCAGCTACGCCTGTCAGATCGCCAACTACGACCCCAGGTTCCTGGAGAAGTGCGAGTTGAGCTTAAAACCTGGTAAGCAGGTCTTAAAGGTATAGTATGCTTTAACATTAAAAACTGATTTATGGAGGGACACGAACTGATGTTTTAGACAAAAGGTGGTCATTTTTAAAAGTTTCTTATACCGGTATTAGTGAAATTAGCTTACATTACTGGCTAAGGGGGGCGCGGACGTACCTTTGTTCGTCAGGGGGGGTCACAAGTAAAAGGTTGAGAACCGCTGGTTTAACCCTTTTAGGATTATACCAATTAAAAGTTACCGATTTTGTCTTCCTGTAAATCTTGTAATAGTTTTTGTTTTCATGTAATAAATTTGATTCCTGGTGATGCATTTAATAATTAAAAATAAAAGCAGTGAGAAGTTTTTACATTATTAATAATGCTACAGGTGTGTTTCATGTATTAACACTTTTAAAAGTTGTAATTGTTCATAATTTTAAAGAGTCTTCACCTGTCTGATGAAGGTAATGGCTAGTAGCAAGCTACACAGGTTTCTAGGATATAAAATTTTTTTTAAAAAATATGCAAACTTTCGAAAATGCAATTTATTCTTTGGATGAAATGTATGTTCTCTAAAGGAGTATGCTAAGGCTTACATCTGTAGTTTTCCTCCAACAGAAGCAGACGAAGAGCAAAGTAGTGACATCCTGGTTATTGTGCTGATACCAACGTTGCTGAGTGTAGCTGTAGTAGTAGCTGCGGCTGTCGTCTTATTTCTGATATACAGACGGTAAGTATGAAGGTTTCTTTGTGTAAAGCTGTAAAGCTGATGTGATTGTTAAGCAGACAAGCAGACTACAGTCAATCTTGGAATGTCGTTTACGCAGTATTCACACTACATAGGAACTACAGAAAAACCATGTCCCCAAGATAAGTGTGATCTACTACAAGAGTCTAAGAAAATATGAGTAAAAACCTAAACATTTTTAGCTATGAAAATACGAGTATTAGAACTCTGTTCTTTTCCTTTACTTCTTGGTAAATATTCTGTGCGTGCCCATTTGGAAACGTTCAGCACTCTCATGTGGACAGGATTTACCTCGTATTTGTATTTTTACGGGAATATATCTATGTATATCGCTAAAGAATAAGAAATAGATTTTTCTGTTTTACCTACAGTAGACGCGAAAAACCCAGACATGTATAAGCTAAAATAAAACTGTTTCAACTAGAAAAAAAGACACACGTCGAAAATCTTTGAAGGGATAAACAAAAGAGAGACTTTAATTAGATATGTATTAAAATCATTGCTTAAAAAAATGTTCAGATGTAAATAATGTCCTTTTCAGCAAACGAGTTTTTCAAGCAGCCGATGAGAATTGGCACGGGATGTGCTTAAACAAATGCACGAACAAATGTTGTATACGAGGGCTAGACACGGCGACAAATTTTATTAAAATTATAATCTTTAGCCATTTTGAGATTGTTTTATTTTATAAATGTTTAAGATGTCTTATATAGACTCCCATGTTGTCTTTTTTAATGTAAAACAATCTACAAATATGTATATTTTGTTACCAAACACAATGACTAATTTCACACTTGCTTTTCCTGAGCGCAGAATTAGCGAGAATAGAGAATGTTTGGAACATACACACTCAACCTTTTGACAAACTTTTGACCGATTATAAATCACACGATCACACTTCATACATTTTCAAAAGTCCCACATTCCAGCTGTGCAGGGCTTCCGCATGTACACAAATGTCGACCTTAACTCAGCTAGCTGGAGATCACTGTCTTACAGAGACTTAAACACTACATATTACATGTTTATTGTGCCTGCAATACGCTCGTTTGTTCTCAAAATACCATGTGAGGGAAAAAAACCCACGACGGCGTTCTTAGACAGTTGTAACAGCTAAAATAAGAAAAGTAACATAGTGAAGCTAATTATGCTTCCGACATCATTCACCATGTGGTAAGCGTCTCAATAAGCATAAAAAGGGATTTCTGCTGCAAATCTTGGTAACATTCAGGATTACTTATGAACGATTACAAATTTGAGTGAATTTCGAGTGCTTAAAATTTGTGTTCTTTGAATGGAAAGTAAGAAAACAGAGCTTGACATCATTTGCACAATGTGTTTTAACTTATGATTTCATAATAACCTTAAACGGCGTGATAACACTGAAAAGATACCTGTTAAATTGCATTTTTATAAATGTCACAAAGCAACAAATAATCATCTAAAAAAATTTTTTAAGCTGACAAGTAGCATGTTCTTATTTTGAGTCCGAAAACTGGTAATGACAGTGTCAATTTGCTCCTTTTATGTCACGATCTACATTTACCCATAAAACTGCCTAACAAATACCGTTTTTTAAAATAATAAATATATAATTTTTAAAATTACAGAACAGACATTTGCATTGATAAAGTATCATATTTAATCAGCTCTATTCTCAGAACACTAACTGTGTGGAAATAGGAAAATAATATACCCCTCATTGATGATTTTATTATGCTTAAACTTTGGTAAGTTATCGCTTTTTCTCTCTCCTTATTTTTTCCATTTCCTCATTTCTTCTACGTTATCTTCCTGAGCATACCAAAGGTGATTTAAAAGTAAAATGTGTTTTGAAATGGTGCAGTCAACTACCTATTTTCTTTAAAAGTATTTCAGTAACAAATAAAGTTGGTAGAATAACAAAAAATGGGACCAACTTTACGAAGAAATAGTTTTGATATCAAGATATAATTTTCCGTAATAATCTGTTTAAAAAAGTCAGTTAAAAAAGATTGATTACATGTTTACGTTTCAGAAAATGTTCTTCGTCATCTAAAAGAACGACTAAGGACAATCAGCAATCTACTCCTATGTTAAAGGTCACAAGATTTTGTTTTTACTTTAATTTGTCAAATTGTCAACCCAAGTGTTCTAAAGTCATTGAACGCTAATCTGTTCAAAGATCAACATTACCAGGTGGAGAGTTACCTTCACCATTGCTTTATGTGCTCATTGGTGCTTCTTCTTAAATATTTTGTCTTTTTCGTAAGATTTAGATAATCTTAGTTTAAGATTTGCTTGTGTGTTTCATACTGACCTCTACACATGCTGGCACGTATTTTTTTTTCGTTATACCACTGAAAACGATCTTCCATGTCCATTATTATCTTTAACCCTCGACTACTTCTTCCACCACGTGGTACAACTTATGGACCAACGGCTGTCCTGGCTTTTACAGTCATACATGCCACACCACCACTCATCCCTTTTACAAAAGTAAAATACACAAAACAAAAATTATTATCACTTCGTAGCCAGCCGCCAGACAACCTTGTGCCCGCACGAAGCTGTTTGAGGGGTTTATCCCGGACATGTCTAGCATTCGTCAGAGTGGACACGACACTTCCCAACGGCAGCAGCATGTTACATATTGACAGAGATTATGATTATTATTATTATACTGATTATGATTTCTCCTGCCTTCCATTTGAATCTCTAACGAGTGGTTGTCCCCGAATACCACGGACCATTCTTTACTTTAGTGACCAATGCTGTACAAACAAGAAAACTGCATTGTGGGACTTTCTACACAAATCCAATGCCGATGTCGTGTTCATCACTGACACCTGGCTAAGCCTTGTCAATGGTGGGGATGACGTGTTCGGGCTAAGGCCGCGGGAATTTGTCGTGCAGTCCTACCCTGTATTATCACAGTCTAGGAAGGGTGTGTGCGTCGAGAGGAGTGAGGGGTTACTGTCTTCTTAAGAGATTTTCTAAGAGTATTTTAGCTTTTCTAAATCCACATAGACTTTACGACTTTTAAAATCTGTGAACTCAAACTACTGTCAACTGCTCGCAACCTTCATGTTCCTCTATCGTCCACCTATCGGTAAAAAGAGGGCTTAGTGAGTTTGCAAAGCCATTTGATGAGTCTACATCCTCTCACATGTATGTCGTCATACTTACCGACTTCAGCTTCCACTATGACTCCTCATCCGACCAATATGTCAAAAGTCTGATATCCCTTCTACTTTAACACGGGATGATGCAACTAATCGAACAACAGATACACAGTCAGAACCATATCAGTGGTTGGCTGACAGTACGCGATGGCAGAGTTTTAACAAACAAACTCTTTTTGTTCGATGTGCTGCTGTCTGACCACTTCCCACAATCCTTTCTACACCTGGATAAGCCTGGTGATGCAAAGGATACTACAACGTCTTAGAATATGGCTCGCATCGATCTGATTGTCTTTTGCCTGCCCTTGCCTCAGTGTGAGAAATAGCATTATATAAACCCTAGTAGTATTAGCATGTAACGTTATGTTTTTATTTATAAACCATATCCCGACTGAAATGTTATTTTTTTAATATTAGTATCCGCTTTTTCTGAATCAAAGACTGTTAAATAAATTCACACCTGTCATGTACGATGACGACTAACATCAGCAGTAGATGTCTACAGAATATTTTAAACAACTTACCTTTTTTCCCTGCTATTTTAATAAAATAGTTTTATCACTTTTTGCAGAGAAAGTCCTAGCTATCAATTGTACAAAATATTATAGGTGTTACACTGAAACGAAACTGATTCACATTTTGGAAATTTTTTTAACAAACAATTAATAATATCTTATTGCATTTACTACCTGCTTATATTGAAATGAATATAATAACAATGTCCATAAACAAGTTTAATGTTTTATGTTTGTATAGACGTCACCTGTGGAAAAGCAGGAGGAAGAAAGAAACAAGGTGACAGACAACTTCCAGGAATATCTGGAGACATCAGTCAAAGACATGTACCCAGACATCACGGGAACATTCTATTTTGTGCCTCCCGTGTACTTCAACAAAATTTGTTACAGAACGGAACACGTGACTGGAGAAGTGACGTGGGTCCCTGATGCTCCTACTGTCAATGACGTCAGACACGACGGAGCCATGCAGCACGTCATCCACTGCTTACGTCACCTGGCGGAGCACAGACAGGAGAAAATGTTTGTCGTGACACAGTTGACATTTGACGCCTATTTAAACAATGTAGGTACAGAGTATGTCAGACATCGTCTGCCCACTGCAGACAGTGACAACAGTAACAGCGTTGACATCCTCATCATCCATCAAAAACATGGCGTGCTGGTGGGAGTGGTGAAGACCGTCAGTGATGACGATGTCAGAGGTCAAATCCATCAACAGAAAGCGGATGAAATGATAATCCTACAGGTAAAAGAAGGCCTGCAACAACTGGATGAGGCCGTTTGTACGATGAATCATCTGACGTCAGACCAAAAATCAGTCAAAGTTCATAAAGCTCTGATGTTGCCCAGACTTTCTCGTTCATCACTGAAGCGTGCTGTGGCCAGTCAACCTGACCAGGTAGTGTTACCTTGGACTATGGAAACTTGCTAAGAAGTTTTAGTTAGTAAAGAGGTCATACGAAATTTATCTTTTTTAGTGTCACGTTCTCTTCTAATAAGTTAAGTGGCTAGAGCGTTGAGCACTGGAGGGAAATAGATGTTAGGCCCGGCTACAATTTAATTAAGGTTCTATCAATGCGAAACAGACATACGCCAAAAAAGGATGCTGCCTACAGAGAAAATGAGAAGAGGTACCGAGACGGGTTCCCAGTCACTTAATCCCCAGACACTTCATCCCCGACACTTCATCCCCGACACTTCATCCCCTAGACTTTTAATCCCCAGACACTTCATCCCCAGACACTTAATCCCTAAACTAAATCCTTAACTATAAAAATTATGAAGTCAGCGAAAAATTTAATTGAAATTCAAATTCAAATCATGCTTTTAACTTCAACGTCATTTGAACATCAACAACATTAGTTAAAGTTCATATAAGCTAGCAAATTTAATGTTCTTCAACAATATGATATGAAAATTGTTCTTGAGTGTTGGGGATGAAGTGTCGGGGATTAAGTGTCTGGGGATGAAGTGTCTGGGGATTAAGTGACTGGACACCACCGAGACGAGATCTGAATACAGAATAGCCAAACTTAATGGACGGCAATAAAGCATATTACCTGAAATTCTCAATATCTTATGTTGACAGTTTGCGAACTGCTCCGATATTGAGATGTTTCTATTCGCTGATGACCTGTCTGATTCAAATACGCCCTGGGAGATCAGCTCTGATCAAATTGGTAAACTATCTGAGTGGTGGGACAAGATGAGGAAAATGAGTGATGATCACGATCTAACCGAGGAACTGTACCTGAGACTGATATCAAGGTGGGGCAATATAATAACTTCTATGTCGAATCTAGGGTGCACAAAATTAAGTAAATTAAAAGTATGGTCAGTTTTTTTTTTCTTTCTTGCATTAATCCTTTATTTGAATCTCAATTTACTTGTACCTGCTTGTTGTTCACTTCAATATGCCTGTTTGCAGTACTTTTAAGTTATCTTTTCACGTTCTAAAAATACTAATTTTGTATTGTGAAATAGCTTTCCTTTTAATTCTTTAAACATATAGTCGTTCAATGGCTGCTCTTGTATTTCAAAAGGCCCAAGACACTCACTAACTTCCAACAAAACATACAGCTTGGTGATTCTGTACAATGTCCTGCATAAGAACTCTTTTTTACTGCTGTGACAGGCCACTAGGGTTTTTTAAAACAGCTTGGGATTCTTCATCAAACCAGTGCCTATGGGAGAGGACCTTCCGCTTCTTTGAAATAATATATGACTATGTAAATTAGCTACATCGTACAAAGTAGATAAAAGTCTTATTTTTACGTGAACTTCTTATATTAAATGCGGTAGCAGCCAGTAAAGTCTCCATATGTCTTCTGGCAGCGCCAAATATACCGTAAAAAGAAATTATTAGTATTCAACTTGTCAGCACTGTAATAGTTGTTAGGTGTTAAAAAATATAATTGGTACACCGGTAACGGGTGCTTTAGCCTGATAAAAAAACTTAAATTATAGTAAGTCACGAGATCAAGTGTCTCTAGTATCAGTGATTTTTTTTGACTGTGCATGTAATTTAAATTGGTATCACAAACTTGGTCACAAATCATTAGCCTATCCATGTGCTCAATGTTTTGAAAAAATATATCATCATCTGTCATAAAACTTTGATGTCTTGATTCAGGTTTTGTGGACCAGCGACTCAGCCCTCATTCCAAATACAAGATGAACCCTTCCTTTTGCCGAAGACTCTGGCGGAGGCGGTCTCAGTGACAGGAGACCTGTATAACCGCCCTATGCTTTCTCAAGACATGGTGGACTTATTGAGGGAAAAACGAGTGTTTCTTGTTGGACCTCCAAACACCGGCAAAACACGGCTGCTGACGCTGGTCGGCAAGAAATGGATAAAAAGCGGCCACGAGCTGCACGTGTTCTGCGGCAGCGCATCGTCGTGTACATCACTGAAGCACACATTTCTCGAAGATTTGAGATCAACGTCTGTTAGCAATGACAATGGCGAGCACTCTCCTAGCAAAGTCAATGTACAACATCTTAATTTTAATAAAGAAAAGGAGATAGACGAAGCTGTGAAAAACTTAATAGAGAAGAAACGGGAGCAAAATGTTTATGTGATTGCGGATGAAGTTGATGTCGACGGGTACAACACTTTTATTACGTTTTACACACTATAATTTAGGTCAGTAGTATTGTTGTTGTTGCCTAACTGCAAAGCATCTAACTGATTTTTCACCTACCTCCCATAGTTCTATACGTCTAACAATGGTGCACACTTACACTATTCCATTGACATCGTAATATTAAATCATTACCATTACTCCACTAGTAGTAAAAACTGTTCTTCCTACAAGTTTTAATTCGAAAAAAGAACATATAGCCTGAACTAGAGTAGACAAGTAACTGCCGCTCAAGGACTAGTACACTATCTCTTATAATTCAATCTTGCTTTTGCAGTTTTCTGTTCTCTAATTTATAACTTATTTCGCAAGATCTGTAAAATAGACAACAATTCATACACATATCCATTGAACGAAAGCTGTTAAGTAACATGACATTTTTTAACCACCAAACTATTTCTATCGAAGTAGATTTATTTTGTTGTTCCTGTTTCTGTTGCAGAAAATATTTCAGAAAGTTATGCGAGTCTCTCAAATGCAAATGTCCAGATGTCCATCTATGGGTCACAAGCACAGGCAAAGTCAAGACAGCGATTGAAGGCTGGCAAGTAAAAACTTTAACCAGACCTCTACACTGTCCGCCTGCTGTGGTCAGAGAATGTCCGCCTCTAGAGGCCAGCTACTGTCTTCCTGAGGTTACAAACACACAACATGATCACTTCTATCCTACAGATGGTCCACCAGTGAAATACATCTACCATAAGAAGGAAAGTGTATTCAGCTCGCATGACTGTAAGAAATGTGGCATAGAAGTTGGTATATTTCTTACCAAGCATCTTATTACGCGAAACGGTATGTTGAATTACAATCTCTAATGTGTGTGCTTTTAATAGAGACTTGAAAATATTTTATGTCTGAAGAATAACAAACGTCAAGTATGTTTGTTTTATAGGATTATTTGACAGAAATAGTACGTATATTTTTATTCTTTTCAGACAAAAGTGTTGCCCAAAACAATGTCTTATCAGGACCAAGTACAACCAACGAAACTAAGAAAACAGTTGAAAAAAAATCGTCCGTGCTACAGGACAGAGATCTTTTAGTCTTATTTGAAAGTGGCATGAATCAAGGAGAAAAGTTTGTAGAAGGACTGAGGGAATCAGGTATTGCAGTGGACACTTTGAGAGCTAAGGACGACCAGGATGACATTGTAGAACCGACTGGCAGTGCATGTGTCATGCATGTTGATCAGCTTTGTAAGTACAGACTCAGGAGGAAAATCGTGGTGTACGTGGAAAGCAGTTCGGGTCCGACTGATCTTTTTTTGAAATGGCGGGCGATGACGAGCTGCACTTCGCAGTTAATTGTCGTTCGAAAATAGTACTTCAGCATGCCTTCTCTGCCAACTTTACTATCATAGAATGTTATTTCTTACAGAAACCCGTTAATTGACTTTGATTTTTTTTAAGTCTGAAATAATGTCAACAGCTTGCACTTATAGTTGCTGTAGTCATAACAACTGTCAAAGTCTTAAATGTTTAAAGTAAGATTATATGCATTGCTCTGTTCCAGTTACACTTTAAAAGTGTAATAGTGTTTTTAGATTATTAAATGATGTAGTTTAACAATTTTTCCTAAATTATTTTTCTCGTAGACGTACATACTTCATACCAAAACTGTGTTTTATATTCAAGATTAATCGCATTGATTGCAAGATACATTTAGGACTTTTGTATGTCATATCCTTTGTCTGCTTTGCTTTATTTATGCTAGTAGCTTTTTGCAAAGCTGACAAACATGTATTAACAGCAGATTTACTGATAAGTAGATACTTCATTTGACATTTGTTTGAAATCGCCATTGTTTGCCTTTTAGTCGTAAGCTAATGCGTACACTAAATAAAACCTCTTTTTTGTTGGATATTAATATTCACTCGATGACATGCATAAGTGTAGGTGCAACTTTCCTTCAAAGCTGCTGGGATTGTCAGAAAGTTGGAGAGCAAAAATTTGGTTCATGACTGTTTCTAACGCAAAGACACATCTCGTCATTTTCATAAGGAAGTTTTGTAAGTTCTAGATCTTTGTATTTAGACACCTGTAAGGTGGGCGATTTTTATAAAGTTTTAATTATGTTTCAAACTACGTCTAACATAGCCATCCGTTTCCTTTTGTTTCTACTTTACAAATATAATAATGTTTTGCTGAGAAAATTGTTAATTAATTATTAGTTAAATATGTTGTTCCTACATTGAAGTAGATGTTAAAATAACAGCACTTACTGGTATGTCAGGCATACTGTAATGTTGGTTGGTTTGTCGTCCAACTTTAGGTTTCCTACTGATGCTACATTTGCACCACCCTATAATTTTACTTTGTGTTCGTGTTGGCAAAGCAGTGCAGTGTACTGCAAAACAGAAAAAAGAGCCAAGTTCAACGACCAGAATTTATGAAATATCCTACAATATTGACTGGTTTAATTCCTGTTGTCTGAACAATTACTTCACTGTGAGAAGTTTTTTTTTATGTTTTCTTGAACAAACTGAACTTTGCAGACATATGTTAAGAAATAACTATTATATTAAAATTATTGAAGGCCAGAGATTAAACATCGAGTCATTAGCGACAGTCTTTTCGATCATGGCCGACTCAATGGGTGAAAAACATGTATCGTTGTAAGCCGTAAGTGTGTATATACGAAGAAAAAAATCACAGAGACGCCCATAAACGTGCATACTAATACATGATCACATATTGTCATTGCACGCACACTGAATGTGCTGTACAGATGTAGGATAAGCATTACTTTTAAGATTTTAATACACCATGGTAATAATACAAGATGAGTCTCTTGACCTGTTGTATACAATGCATACGGGAAGTCTACTCATAAATGAACAGATAGATTCTATTCTAGGCGATAGAAATGAAATTTAAAAAATTGCATACAGACAGTAGACAGATGAAAGACAAATAAAAAGACAAAATAACTTATATGCACAAACAAGACAGAAACAGAGCAAAAACGCTTTAAAACATGACCATCTGTAAAAGACTGCCAAGGACATAACGTACTACGAATCGGACTTTCCCGCTTGTATAGACAGTCGACCATCATGACTTCTTAAAATATGTTTCTGCCTGACTGCACCCACTTTTATATTTTATCTTCACTAATTGTAAGTGAGCGATTGCACTTACTGTTTCGAAAAAATAATTACGTCGTATCAATGTTTGTTAGGATTCACGATAAAGCAGAAAATACACAAACATTGAAAAGTTTTAAAGGTTGGATTTTTAACGGAAAAAGGATGATTGGAAACAGCAAACACTAGACTACCGGATAACGTACCAGATCACATCTATATGTCTGTGCAAGCATGTATATTTTAGTATGTCAGTACCTGTAGTTGAGGCTTAAATCATTTTTGGTTGGTTGTAAAAAGAGACAATGTGTTATAAAACACAATTGATTTACGTTATTTAACAAATTCCATTGTAAGGGAAACCTATATAATGTTCTTTTATTCAATGCAGTTAATCTTATTGTCTAGTCTCCAAACTTCATGATCTGATCCGTTTCCAACAAACTAACACCTCAAGTTAAAAATTAGCTGGCTAAAAGCAAGCTCCATCTACACTAAGGTTTTGAACATTTATCGGATTTTTTTGCTTGTTAATAAATATCATCCAAATAAAGACTGAAATGACTACTGAGAGTTAGTACTCAAGATTTATGATTATGTGTGTGTGTGTGCGCGCGCGCGCGCGCGAGCGTGCGTTCTTACTGCTTACCGTAAAATAGCGATATTTATCTTAAGCCCCTAGTTTTTAGATTGAGTAAAGATATTATTACCGGTAATAAGCCTTAAAAGGGAAGTTTTCTATCCAAAGGGAATGTCTAGTTGTAAAATATTTCTAAATAAACAAATTACATCTATTTATTGTGCAACTAGATTAGTTAAAATAGGAGAAACTAAATAAAATAAGCTTAAGATATCAGATAACTTATAAATAAGGAGTGGTAGTTTCACAGAAAAATGTAGGTCCCTCCTGAACAGTATTCATTTAAATTCCTTAATAGGTTTCAATAATCACTTTTTAAAAATGTAGGACACATTTTTATAATTATGATAATAATTGTTATAAGTATTTTGATTTAAGTATACACATATTAAAATAAAAAAATACAAAATAAACTGCCAAGTTAAAAATGATTTATGATTAAACAATGAAGATACCTGAAATTGAAACGCAATCCTTAGAGTTCAAGAAAGATGTGTACATGGGATTTATAAAAAATCTTCGAGATGTATTTTAGTAAATAAGTATGTAAAAGAAAGGAAGTCAGGAAGAGAGAGCAAACGAGAAAGCGTGTGTGTGTGTGCGCCTGTGTGCCTATATATAAAGGAACTGTATGAAGGTGTACAAACAACAGTTCAAGCAACAGCGTCTGCAAGGTGTGTGTGGTCGGTCTGTCAAACTCCTGGTGTAAAACTACCTGGAAAATACACGAATTCTACCTCCTTTTCGTATAGACGCCAATAATATATTCCAGTCACCCATGAAGGGAAGGTATTTATAGAGCCGTTGATATTAGTCACGTACAATGTCGAGTCAACAAGAGACTGTGTGTCCCGCTAGCAGCTACGTCACGTAGAGTTGTTGTTGTTGATGTTTGTCACAAATGTTTCGCTGGTCATCACCTTGAAGTTATTTGATGTGAAGCTGCCAGCAGCATCGTTTAAAGACAGGTAAAGTCTTCTTAAGCTTTCTATTGGCAAGAGGACCTGTGATCCACAGAGACACGGGTCACCCACAGACCTTGACATATTTAACTGTAAGTCTCTGTGTGTGTTTTGCGGGCTCAGAACCTAGTAAATGCTAAATATAGCTTTACGTAAAACCACGGAACTGTTGACTTATGTTCATATAAGTCTACAACTATGCATTACAACATAAAGCATTAGATATGCTTTTATTAAATTTTCTAATAGTCACATCTCTCTACAGCAAACGCTTTGTTCACACTTCAGGGCAGTGAGCTACCTTTATCATAGTTTTATTTAATACAGTTAGATGGTTGTTGTGGTCTAAGAAATACAGGTCTTCTTCAACAGCTGTAAGACTTGTATTAATGCGTAAGAGATGAACATGAGTAGAAATACAAGATAATAAACATTTTAAGACTTGCTATAGGAAACTGTCAAAGTGACTCATGGACAGTTAGCCAAGATAAGCCGTAGATATAGATCAAGGTGAAGTGGCTGCCCTGGAGGTTGAGATAAGAACTACACACAGCTACACACATCCGACATTATAAACACGTATTCTTTTACTCACCAATAACCCTTAAGTCTAACACATAGCTGTTGTTGGGATTCATATTTCTTCGTCAAGCCAAGAATTTTAGTACTAGCTTTGTCCTTTCTTTTTTCATTGCATTCTTTGTCTTCAGCTTATCATTCGACTACTAAGTAACAATATGTTGGCAAAACAGTAGGCTCTTAATACAGTGGAGAATGAATTTTTTCTTTCCGTTGGATGATCTTGTTTCTCACACACACACACACACACGCACACAAACACACGCTACATTACTCAAAACGAATAATGCAAACATAAATACATACAAAGTTACCCAAAACATTTAGCAAAAATGACTACAAGGTTTCTTTCAAAGAAGTAGCTGCGACTCATTTCCGAGGCATTGCTTTGAAGTTTCTGACAAGAGAGCATAGGAAAATCAGACGAGGTAGTCTTGTCTGTAGTTAAAAAGTTTTATCCTTAATCCAGGAAGACGTGTGGCAAAGATATTTTAATGTAAAACTAACACCAAGCAGTGTTTTTAGATGTCGTCGTCATTACTGAGACAAGAAGCTTTTTATTGTAAGGGAAAAAACTATTTTGTACCTAATGGTGACAAAAGTATTAACTGAATTAATACATTTGTTACTAGATATGGTGATTTAAGTTTTAAAGCGTTTATTAGAAGTATTTTATATGGTAAGGGATATTACTAAATGTTTACAAATTATTTTATGTTGTTTGTTAGCTTTAGTGGATTACATTAAGATGTAAGAAGTCCTGGCTTCTCATCAGATTTTGTCTTTCATTTTGGCTGAGTAGATTTGTGTTATAAGATATTTACTGTGACACACTTTTACAGACAGGATGTTTGCTGGAAGAATGGACGAAGGTTCCCATTTGCAACTCTCTTCATCTCCGATACTTTATGTCTTATGGCTGTTTCTTTGTCTGCCGACAGTCCCAGCACAAGGTAAATCACATTTCTAAATATCATTTTGGCTTAACCACGTGTCTTGAGATGATCACACGACATCTATAGTCCATACAGTCTATATTGTTTCAACTAAACCGGAATGGTTTATTACTTTACCAGACCTTTTTTCTCTTAGTATGAAGTCAGTTTATGTTTCATAAATTGAGTGTAAGATGATGTGGCTGAAATTCTAAATGAAATAATTAGAAATGTCAAGAATCTTACAACCCGGCCTCACAGCTTCAGTGCTGCTCTGTGTCTAGAGCACGACATGTAGAAAAAGGACACCAAACCTTTACTTCTACCAATTTTATTTTTTGTCTTTTGCGATACTTCTTGGCAAGAAAAAGGAATTTTTAAGTTTCAGTCTGATAAAGGTTTAGATTAGCGAACTACTGCTTTTCTAGCCAAATGTCCTAGCCCCAAAACTTAAAAGCCTTTGAAAAGAGTATTTTTATATTACACATACATTCATTGAGAAATTATCACTCATTTTCTGAAAATGTGTTAAAGATTTTATTTGTTACAAACTGTAAAAGATGTTCGGTTACTGAGTGAAACACTGGGCCGTGACACTTGATTTAAAAATTTTCCAGTTTCTCACTAAAATAAATCTGGCATGCGACATGTGCCGCTCGGCAACCTTTGATGAGCTGGTTATTTGTCTCGTCACCCCTCTCTCACATGAACTATAAGAAAACCTGTGCCTTTTTCCATAACTACATCAGTTATGTTGGTTGTATTGTTACAGACGGCAAAGTCACGTGCTCTGTGCCGCCAGTGGAAGAGTTTCATGACACAGTACTGACATGTCACTTCCCCGAGGACCTGAGTGTTTCCAATAAAGACTTTACGGTGTACCACTACGTCAGCAATGACAATCCCAATCCAGGTGAAAATACATTATAATTCTAACAACTTTAATTTCTTTCTTTGTTTAATTTTCTTTTCCTTGCCAGTAAATAATGTGCTTGAGCTATGGGCTAGTATGGAGCCTGTGCAGGGTGTGCTGCACCCTGGGTGACAGGCAAATACCACACACACGTACTCACACCCACATGGCCTAGTTATATATGACAGATTTATCACTACTATTTCCACCTAGCACATTGGTAAGTGCTTTCAATCGCTCTCTTCTTTCTCATTTTACAGAAGAAACCACAAATAAAACCGCACAGACTATGTATTTGTTGCTAAAAATAAAACAAAAACGGTTTTCCGCAAAGGCTCATTACGAATCTACGACCAGATGTGTCAAAAAAGTACTTATTAAAGGGAAACCTTTTAGAGAATTTGTTCTCAGTCACATCGATTGCATACTAATGTAGACAAGATATCTGCATCAAATTTCTCTAGTCATATCTTTCTGTTTGGTCTAGAACTCAAGCTATTACAGTTTCTAGTATACACACCACCCTAATCACAGTGCCCCCTTCGGATCCCAAGTGTTACACCTGACAGGTGGACAGGCGGTACGAGGGAGACGCTAACAATACAAAGTCATAAAGTAAATCCTGGTGTCAAGGTGCTGACTACACACATTCCAATAGCCAGCACCACTCACTCCGTGTCCTGTCTCACAGTGTTTGTTGAAAACTAGATTGTATGTGGCCTTTATGTCTTAATACGCATTATCTAAACAACCAATTTCAAATATTCCATCAATAGACCATAAAAACAAGCGATCCATTCATGGTACACGGACGTTTCGGAGCGGGGCACTTCATTTCGGCATTTCACACGGACCTTTAGCCGAAGTCAAGTGTGTGACACCCCTTAGCTCACACATTTCTCTCGCCATTGTATCAATGTATCAGTGAACTCTCTCTCACTATCCCTCCTCATGTGAACCGTTAGCTCACACATTTCTCTCGCCATTGTATCAATGTTTTTTCTCAAAGCTGTTGCGCATAATCTGTGACAATCAAAGTGAACTGTCTGTGAAGTCTGTATGTAAAATTTGTTTGAAATAAAGAATTATTGTGTAATATAGTAGTTACTTTCATTCTTTGAGAAGTAAGTAAGCTCTCTCTCTGTCTCTGACATAATGCGGCGAAACGCCGGTCGGCAAAACGTCCGCACACGTCCATTCATTATGTATGGAAACAGATTCACGCTTTGATAATAAAATGTGATAAAAATAAACAAACATTACAACTTGATAAATAAAGCGTAATATACCAACAAATATAATTCATTAAGAAAGTGAAATATTCACGACCATAAGTCACAACAGTAAGTACAAAAGTATAGGTCGTCAAATTTTAATCCCCGTAGGTGTGTAGGTCAGTGTTCTGTTCCCTGAACTCAGCTGCAATCTTTCCTCTGAATAAGTGCGGAACTTTTTCCGATTTAAGATAGAAGGAAAAGTGTTTAGGCAGGCAAGGGGTTCCATCCATCCTAGGGATCCGTTCCGACTATTCCCTTCCCCATCAACCAACGCCGCCTCTCCTCCACCTCTCCTCTGCCCCCTTCTTTCCCAATGGTTAGCTGGGCGGCAGGCTTTCCTGTAACATGCATTTAGAACCTCGCTTGTGAAGTAAACCTAGAAGCAGAGAAAAAGTGTCCTGCAAATTCATTTTATGAAAATAATATTTTCTCTAATTTTTTTTTCATTACTTAAAGAGCATGCCATTTTGCGCCCCCAGCCCCTTCAGCCACCAACTGCCGCCCCCGACCCCTGTCCCTCTACCGTCTCTCCTACTTCCCCGCTTGTTAGCAGGTCACCGCACATGTCCCCTCGAGTAAAGAAGTTTTCTTGTAATACATGCACAAAGAAACTAGCCTGGTGGTCAATTTACAAGCAGAGGAAAAGTGTCCTGCTAATGTCATTGTATGGAAAATTATATTTTTTCATAATATTTTTAATCTTTAAAAATAATAAGCAAATTTTGCGCCTCCCTTCCATGACTGAGTCTTAGGTGACGGCCTAGTTTGTTTAAAGGTAGAACTGGCCTTCAGCACGTGCATTCTAATTAAATTAAATTAATTCCTTTTAAAACCAGAATTTAAACCAGGGTCACATAAAATTAGCATAACATGAAAATAGTATTTTTGCTAAATTTGTGTACAGAAGCTGTATTAGACTGTTGGTGGATCAAGGGTGTTGTTGACTGCTACACACACCCAGACTTTTTGTACAACAACATCGTCAGCCGGACACTGAGTATTACAGTTCGTCATGTGACGACTAATCACACCGGCAGCTACGCCTGTCAGATCGCCAACTACGACCCCAGGTTCTTGGAAAAGTGCGAGTTGACCGTAAAACCTGGTAAGCAGGTCTCTAATGTCTAAATTTCATGTTCAGCATGATTTGTTTCTTTAATAAGACGTTCTTTAACCATAAAGGAATTGTATTGTGTGCACATTATTTCTATTAAAGAAACTATTACAAAACTAACTTCACTGCTTGACTCTAACCTCAAGGAGTGTGATTTGTTATACATATGTTTTATTTTAGCATAGTTAGCTTATGTTTATTAAATTATATAACTTTTGATGTCTGTTTCACATTAAGAAACGACTAACCTTGTCCCTTTACTGTAGTAAAGAAAGATTAGGTAGTTAAATGGTATTCTTCTTACTTTTTTAGAGTTTATTTCTTGCTTATTATCGTTTTGCTGAGAAGGGAAGGGCAAAGTACGGCTTGTGGACATATTTAGAGCTTCCCGTTTGAAAAAAAACATCAGATGTACTTGTTTATATTTGACCTAAAATGTCGTTGAATTTCAACATTGAATAGAAGACAACAGATGCTGAAACGGTTGATGTATAAGTATGAAAAGTAAGAAATGTTTCCTCCTGCTGGATGATAAAATATATGTAACTGATACTATATATCTTTTTATTTTATGAAACATAAAAATTGTAGTGTCACTCACTACGTATCTAGTGCTGTAGCAATTGCTTCTAGCAGTCTGTTTTGAGATATGTAATGTGAACAATCAGGAAATTTAGTACACACAAGCAAGGGTACGATATATATATATAATTAAGGATAAAACATCTGTCCATTACATCACATTACATTATGTCCACGAATTGACTTTGCTGAATATCGTGATGTACGGATGCAATACACAGACCCTGACAGAACAAACGAATCAGAGAGCAAATGAGTACAGAGGATGCTCCAGTATACTACATGTTGAAAGGAAGATTAATTTTTTTAACACGCTTTATAATGAAAATAGTATTTGCAAAGCTCAGCAGAATATCTTTCTTCTTGCATCTTCTCTTTCGTTCTTTATTTTATTAAAGACTATGTAGCTGTACTACACATCTACACATCTACCAGAAGTACAAAATGCAAGCATGCTCACTATTTACGGACAAACAGGATATTCTCAACTTTAACTAAATGACATGTTTCAGCAAGTAAATAAACTAAATTTTCCAGTTTTTGAAGAATATTTTATAACACAAAATTAACAGATATTTGTTCACCATTCTCTATTATTAGCCACGGAAACCACATGTGAAGTGAGAAAAGAGAAATATGAACCACACGCGACTCTAACTTGCCACTTCACAGAAGACATTGTAAGAAGACAACTGAACTTTTCTGTGTACAAGCACACTGATCTTCACCAGAAAGGTATATAAATGTTAAACTGTGATAAAAACATGGCCTAAACAGGGTTGAAAACAGATGCTATGCATACAGTAGATTTTTTGTCGGCACAGACAAGGAGGATTTTTTAATTTTTTAATTTTACAGGTTCTAGTATGCTTACCGTATAGTAGAGGAAAAAAGATAAGACGCCAGTCACCTTTTCCTGTGTGTTATATAAAAACCTTTTATTCTTCATGTAGACTGAGATATTTACAAAGCAGAAGGCCCTGCTTTAACCGTGTTTAGCTCTAAAGTCATCTCTCATGATCGAATTCCTTCCTTCATGTCAAACGTATGCTGTAAAGAATGGCGACACAAAAGATTTTCCAACTAAAATATTTATTTTAAGTTTAGGTGTGATTTTTTTATGTGATGTCTATATTTTTATCCTGCAGAAGTAATAAAATGTTGGTGGAAGGACGGTCAAACACGCTGTGAGGCTGCCAGTGGCTACGTGTACATCTCTACAGTATCATCTGATTTTACAATCTTGATACCAAATGTGACAACAGAAACAGCAGGAAATTATTCCTGTTCGCATTCAGATTACCGCGCTCTTCCAAAAAAACCTTGCGTTCTTGATGAACATAACTATGGTAGATATTTTTCTTTTTACCTTTTCTTTTTCTTTCGTTTTTACTTTACCTACTCCGCATCGAATTTCTTATTAAAGGCATACATAAATATACTTAAGCATACACAACCTGATGTTTACTAAGCTAGTTAAATAGCATGTTTTTTTTTTATTTTGCACATACTGACTTTTCCATAGCTTGGTTAATTCAATTTCAGAACATTCTAAAGAAGAAATTAGCAGCCATTTGATGATCATACTGATATCGTCGTTGCTGAGTGCAGCTGTTGTAATATCTGCCTTTGTCATTTTATTACTGAGATTTAGACGGTAGGTAAGAAACAAATTGTTTGCTTTTATATTTTGTTGTCAAAACATTTTTCATTAACAAGCAAAGAAGACATAAAACATTGTGTGAATTATCATGTTTGATAAATAAAGTTACAATCTTGATGGGATACTTTTTATAATAGTAGATAAACATTTTATCTTAGATAAACATTTTATAGTAGATAAAATGTCTAAAAGCAGTCGTTAAGATGATATGTTAGTTTTCATATTTCAGGAAGCTATCATCAGTCTTCTACCAGCGAAGACGACGCCAAAGACCTCAAGATGAACACAAGTCAGAGACTGAGATAATGTTGGAGGTAAGAGGCCTCCTTGATGTGAAAACAAAATAACCGACATATTAATGTGGAGGTTTAGCGAAATGGTTTGTTGTGCTAGCTTAATGCATTTTACTTATTGGCATTCTCGTTTAGAGTATGCTTAAATTGTTGAAAGACAGTAATGAATAAATGATCCGGTAGGTTCATAATGCACATAGAAAATCAGTAATACTATTGCTTTTACTTCATGTCTTTGGGTACCAGCCAGACGAACTGACAGGTAAGTGATTATGCAGCATGAAACATTTTTAGAACAGTATTTTGGCTAACTTTTGAAATGTTTTTGTGCATATGTGTCATAACGGACGTTATACAAACACAAATCACATTAGATACAACATGAAGTTATTCTAAAAAAAATGCATCAGGCCAATAATTCATCAGACCTTACACTTTTGTGTAAACGACAAAACAACATCGTTTTAATCAGGGATGGAACAAATTTTTTTTTTATCTTTTGACCACTTTTCCACTAGAAAAAAAAAGGCGCATGCAGAAAACTTAAATACATTCCAAACTTTTCTTTTCTTGTCTTTGGCAGAAACAAGAAGTGAAAACTCAGAAGTTCCAGGAATACCTGGACGAAAAAGTGAAAGAAATGTATCCAGACTTACTCAGTTCCTGCTATTTTGTTCCTCCAATCTATTTCAACAAATGTCGATACAAGAAAGAGACTGTCACATCCAAATCGATTCTTCTTTATGAATCTTGTGACCCGAGTGATGTACAGTACGACCAAACCATGCAACACCTGCTGCACTGCTTACGTCACGTGGGGGAACAAAGACGAGAACCAATGTTTGTCCTGACACAGTTCCGGTATAAAGACTATTTAAACACTGTAACTAAAACCCATGCACGACATTCTGTTCGCCGTGTTAAGAAAGAAGATGAAAACCTCAAATGTTTCGACCTCTTGATCATTCACAAAATGTTCGGGTTTACAGCTGTAGTGGTGAAAACTGTCAGTGGCAGCCCAGGAAAGAAACAACGTGATCAACAAACAACTGACGAAACATTAACGGCACAATTCAAAGAAGCCATATCGCAGCTTGAAAAAGCAAGAAACATGGTAAATTACTTGATGTCAGATGAACCAAAGTGCCCCGAAGTTCGACTAGTGTTGATCTTTCCACACCTATCGTCTTCGTCCCTTGTACCTGATGTGACTTCTCAAGCTGACACAGTTCAAGTAGGTATTCATGATATGAATTCTTTTCATTGCGATATATGAATCAAGGACTGTGCGAGGTTTGAGAAATCACACAATGTTGTTGTTGGGCGGCTTGTAACAGTCTTTAATATTTAAAAATGCGACAGTTATTAGGAAGGAAACGACATTACTAAATGACATCTTATCATCAATCAGACAATAATTTATGAAAACCAGTATCAGTGTATCAGTTATCTATGCATCATAAAGCAATAACGCCTTCTATCGTAGTATTAACGTAAAACATCTTTATTATCTTTTAATTATTTAAGTTTGTTATTAAAAGAATGTCATTATAATGAGCTGAATAATAAAAGACTTAAAAGGATTTTCAGAGTGATAGTACAATGTCAGATAGTACAATGTCTAAAATGCATGCAATGAAGTAACTGAAGTCAAATGATAATACTTAAAAGCCATATAATTTCTCAGAAATAAACTTTCCAAATTTGGAAAAAAGGTAAAATGTGAATAAAAAGAAAAATCTGTTATAATGACGATTAAGATGATGATTATCAAGAAGTAGTACCATTGTATGACTGATGTTCTACTAGGCGTTTGACATTTAGGTTAAAATACTTTTTAAAGTCCTTGACTCTCTTAAAAAAATTTCTGAAAAGCTGATGTGTGCTGACGACCTGCCGGATTCTAAATCAACCTTCGATGTCCGCACTGAACAAAAGCTTGGCCGGTGGTTTGACCGACTGATGGAGAGAACTCGTGAGGATACAATGATGAGTGATGAGCTGTATATGAAAGCTATTTCAAGGTAAAATCAATTTCATTTAAATCTCTGAATTAATTTTAAGGTAAAATTATGTTTCGGTTTAATGTATTTCAAGAAATTATGGTGATACAATTAGCACTAATATTTTAAAAATAAGTAGAAGACTTTTTCTTTACTTTGGGGTATTTTACGCAGTTGATACTGCAACATGTTGAGAAAGTTGAGTAACTACTACATTTCGAAACATTTTAAAATCTATTATACAAATGTCTATATATATATATGAAACATAGTAACTATGTTATTTTTAAATCTTGAATTTTAGCTATGTGTTTGATTGAAATTTGATAGGTTTTTAGATATAAGTTAATAATACATAAGTAATTATTAGTCATCATTGATGTTGTTGTTTATCCAAATCTGGGCTGCAAAGAAATGCACAGTAATAAGAAGTATGATTTTTCCAAAAGTATTGAGTGACATAGTTATCGGTTTAGTTAGTTTTCTCTAGAAGTTCAATGTCCACTAGCTTCATCGACTGATTTCCTCAGCTTATTAAGATTTTGAAGGTTTAGCATGTCGTAAAAAAATTCTTTTTTATAATTTTACTTTAAAACACATAGATCCCCGAAACATTCAACAAAAGCATCCCAAATATCGACTATCCAAAAGTAAACAGTAAATATATGCAAACAGTTTATTTTTATCATGTTTAACAAATAAAACTTAAAAAGTACAGTAAGTCATTAATAAAATTGTACATACCACAGCTGTCTAGGTTATCACAACATTATACCTTAATATCAAAGTACGCAAACTTTTTCAACAAAAAGCAAAACTAGATTTGCCTCATTTTGTATTATAATTTAACACAGGCAAATCTTTGTTCATTATTAAAAATTCTTTTAAAGTTTTTAATTTTAATTCGTTAAAAGTTTGTTGCTTGATTTAATCTTGAAAGTAAGCTTATTAGCCCAAACAATTAACTAAAGTTGACTAAAGCATTTCTTTTGCACATCTAAAAAAAGATGCAAAACTTGCGTCAGATTAAGTAAACAACCCTAAGGTTCACTAAACTTCACTACTTTGATCAATCTTCCTTAACAGTATTATGCTCCTTTTGCTTACCTGCAGTGTGACACAGTTTGTACACGCAGAGGAAGCATTTCATATCACTAGTAAACCGATAAATTAGACGAAATAAATTTCACGAAGTTGAATAATGAGTTGTAATGTTTCGGTTTAGGTTTTGTGGACCGGCGACTCAATCAAAACTGGAAAGTGAAGATGACCTGCTGCTTCCCAAGACTCTCGTAGAAGGTGTTTTAATTACAGGAAAATTATATGAGCGCAATATTCTACATCCTTATATGCTAGACCTACTAGAAGAAGAAAGATTAATACTCGTTGGTCCACCAAACACCGGCAAAACCCGGATGTTGATGCTGGCTGCAGAAAAATTTCGGGCAAGCGAGCTCCACGTTATTTCTAGCAAAAGAACTCAAAACAACTTTGTAAAACAACAACTCCCTGCCAGTCACATTGAATGCGATTTCAATAATAAAAGGGAGGTAGAGGAAACTTTGAAGATGTTATGTGAGAAGAAAGACCACGATACTCTTTGTGTTCTTGCTTATAATGTCAGTGGGTAAGTGAATGCTTCTAGTATATTTCTTCATTAGAATAGTCTAGTAGATGAAAATACACATTTATTTTTCTTACACAGACAGTGTTTGTGATTGTTAAGAGATAAACGTCTTCAGTTTTTAGCTATAATAAACCTATCTTAATGTATACCAAAAAACTTGATTTATAGAGTTCGAAATTAAGATTTATATATTATATTGAAATAAACTGTGATGCACGTGACATAGACATAGCAATTACATAACAGATCATTTTGTTTACGTTACATTAAAAGTGTCAAATACAAATATATGTAAACAGGCGTTAGTTACTTTATCTGAGACACAGCTCAATCATTGATGCATTAATAAAATTAATGTTACACAAACATCCCAGCTTTATTAGTATACACATCATACGGTTTGGAACCTTCTTTATTAATGACTCCTGACTTTTGTATTCTAAATGTATGTTTTCGACATTACAGACAACATTTCAAACAGTTCTGCACTCATTTAAAAGTAAAACATCCTGACATCTGTATGTGGGCCACTGCACGCCACATGAAGAAAAGGTAGGTACCAAGCGGATGGAGACTAGCGACCCTCACACACGCCCTCACCTGTCCGCCTGCAGTCGTCAGAGCAGCTGTAGGAGCCGGCTACACCATACCTGGTGCTGACAACAAATCACTTGACTACCTCCCTCCTACTGATGGACCTCCGGTGAAATACATCTGTCACAAGAAGGATCAAGGCAACTTGTCTCATGACTGTACAGAATGTGGCAAAAATGTTGCTGAGTTTCTCAAACTTCTCATCACTACCTGCGGTAGGTGAGATTGTTAACAGATTGTAATACGATAACCAGACAATGACATAAAGTAGTTGTTGGTCAGTATTTGTCCGTCCTACCGCCATTAATACATGTGGCCCTTTTGATTTACCTTTACATTTTTATCATTCTTCAGGCCACAGCACTGGCACATCGCCGGACGGTGTCAGTGCTGATACAGCAAGGGTCATCACGGAAACTGGGTCTTCAAGATTACAAGACAAGGATGTGTTGGTCTTGTTTGAATGTGACCTGCAGCAAGGAGAGAGCTTTCTAACTGGACTACTCCATTCCGGTATCTCAGTACACACTCTTGGGGACAAAGAAAACATAAAAAATTGTACAGAAGACAATAAATCAGCATTCGCAATGCACATCGAGCAGCTGGACAGATACAGGATGCAAAGGAAAATCGTGGTGTATGTGGAAAGCAGATCATGGAATGGAGACCCATACACAAAATGGCGGGGTATAACGAGCTGCACTTCACAG
>SRHC01002455.1:3408-17257 GCA_004794325.1 Pomacea maculata
AAAAAAATTAATACTTATAAAAAAATAACATTAAATATTAATACTTCAACTAAAAACTTACATTTTTGTTGCGATATTGAATTTTGTTAGTGTTGTTCTGCTTGGATATGTTGTATTTGAGCTACATCATGTGGTTTATTCACAGGAAATGTGTCGGTGTCTGGGAGCAAAAGATCTGGACGAAGTCACTGGTCTCTGTCTCTGCTCTGACCAATTGTCTGACTCCAAAACACCGTGGATTGTCAGTCGCGACATTCTTCGGAAACTAAACCTCTGGTGGAAGCGACGTGTGACTAATTGTGCTCCTGATAAGCAATTGACATTTGACAAGTACCTGAGACTGGTCGCAAGGTGAGGGATTAAAAGATCTGCAAAACAATTACTGTATCTGTAAAATTGCAAATTGAAATGCCTTTATTCATTCATCACGGCAATGTCTTCATGTATAACTCTTTCATTTTGTCTCCAAAACGCGTCGTTCATAAATAAGAAATATCTACTTTCTGCATTAAATAAATATTTGACTTGTCTTCTTGACACTGTTCACTTGAGCAAACCATCATGTCGCTCAGCTTTTGCTATCTCCTTTTCTCTAAGTTGCTTTTTCTCTAATATCTGTACAGGAGTTAGATTGAGTTTGATTGGTTTCTTTAAGCAATTGAAGTTCTTATCCTCGTCCTTATTTAATTGTATAGGAGTAAGGAAAAGTTTTACCTCGACCATAAACAATGTTTCAAATTAAGAATCTGCAGTCTGCACATATATATATATATGAAATATTCAATATATTTATCCGAGATATCCTTAATGTTATTCAAGCTCTAGACAGAATACTGTTCTGTTCATATTTCCATAAACAATATTTAGAAAAATCAAGACATAATTAGTTCGAGACCGGCACTGCAGACAGCTTTTTAAAATAATTTTTTGTTTCTTGGCATCAATATAGATTTTATTTTTCAATAAAGAACTGTTACACTGCATGGTATTTTACTTGGAGGTTTTTATATGTTGTGTAGATTTACACAAGTTCACATTTGTGCATACATAATCGCATGTGGATCGTTGTTACAACTAGAAATCTCTTACAAAATGAACTTCAAACTACTTCCATCTGAGACATTACTAACAGCAAAAAAGGGATAGAAAACACTGGCCATGTTCTGTCATTCAGTTCTTTGGAATATTTTGAACAATGTGCGATGAATGAAATATTTTGAATTAAAATGTTTGTTTCATTCGTCAAAAATAATGAATACGCATACATCTCACCGCAAAAGCCCTTTTTCATGAAATCCAAAGCAAACTTCAATTGCTGGGTGGATTTGTTATTGTATCTGTTTTGTTTGGTTGGTTGTTTGTTGTTTTTTTTTGGGGGGGGGTTGTTTGTTTGTTTTTTTGTTTGTTTGTTTGTTTTTGGTTGTGGGGGATTCTAGGACATGCAGTACGTGTTCAATACCATTTTCGATTTCCTAGGCTTTGTGGTCCTGCGATAACGGTGACTGTTCCATGCATATCGCCTCCACCCCTACACCTTCAAACCTCGAGTCAACCTTCGTCGCTGACGGGAAAGTGTTATTATGTTCAGATAGCACTTTTCCCAGAGCAGATTTATCTGCTGAACTCGGCATCCCCTAGAGTATTTCTGGCTGGTCCGCCTGGTACAGGTAAAACTCTGGTGCTGCAGCTGAAGGCTGAAGAATGGCTGCGATGTGGAAGCCAAGTCTTTGTGGTCAGCACTTGGTCCGGCAGTCGTGCAGCGTCCTACATGACGTATCGCGTGCTGCAAGAGACGAGAGACATTCAGCAGAAATCTTCAGAGTCATCTGGTCAGCTCCACCTCCTACAGTATGACTTTAATATAAATATTGATATCGACAATGCCGTTGATGATTTGACACTTGCAGCGAAGGAAGGGTCGTTGCACGTCATCGCCGATGAAATCGGTCCTCCAAGCTTTAGGTAATCAATGCAGCGAGATTGCGGTTTACACAGAAACGTAGATTAAGGTTCTGATTAGTGGTATGTTGTTGTCAAAAGAAATGAAAAATGGTTATTACAACAGTTTTAAGTGTATGGATAAACAAACATACACCATTTTCTACACAACAAGCCATTCTGAACCAGACAAACCTGGAAAAACATTTGACGAAGTTTTGAAAAGTTTCTGCATCATGGTTATTTAGACACGTGTCCTGACTAAGATGGATATTCAGCTAAAAAAAACTGTGCACGTGGTCATGTAAGAATACGCATTTAATGACATTAAAGTTAATAAAAATGTTTCTATATTTCTCTCTAACTATTCTGGGACAGGGCTGACTGCTTGAAAGCTTTCTGTGACAAGCTGTTGACACAAGTTCCTCAACTCCATCTCTGGGCGGCAAGTTACTACCACGAACTTGCATCACCAAACTGGCAAGTGACATACTTAACTAGACCTATCCGAAATCCGCAGTCCGTCGTTAGGGAAATGTCACTTGACTGGGAAATCACAAGGAATCGTGTTAAGCAATACAGTCTGTCCTTTGATGGGTTGGATGGTACATATGACCCACCTATCCAGTGGATTTATCATCGGTATGAAGGTCACACAACGCTACGCATCGAAGACTGCACGAAGTGTGGTCAGAAAGCAGCAATCTTCCTGAGTGGTCTCCGTGCTCCGGGTAGGTATACGATGTGGTTTCTGATAGCAACATTCACATGGTTAAAGAGAAGTACCTTTAAGCATTGACAATGACACTGATAAACGTAAACATAAAAACAGACAATAAGGGTTTACTAAAATGTCTTGTGTTGCTTTGTGGAGTAAATAAAATCCTGCAGACAATAACTGAGTGGAGATGTCTCCATGGGTGATTAATTCATTGTTAACGGTTTGCAATGTGAGAAATCGTGAGGTCTAAAATAGCTGGGAAGGAGCATAGTACAGGTTTAGATAGCACAGTACCAGTACAGTAGGCAAAGAGATTCATAGTCCGATCTGCATTATTTTTTTCTTGCACACATATAACACAAGAATGCATGAATGTTGACAGAGAATACCAGAATTGCATCCAGTGCTGTCACCTCCACCAGAGGCGAAACAGCATCTCTCCAGTACAGAGACATGCTAATACTCTCCAGTCATGATGTGGCAGAAGACGCTGGTATGGTAATGGCCCTGAGAAATGCGAGTATCCCTGTACAGGTGCTTAAGGATGAAGACATTGAGGATGTGGCCACGGCCCGTAGTGACGTAGTATGGGTGGCGAATGAAGATATTGTACGTGGTGTAGAGAGAAAAATCATCATCATCATCGAAAATACAAAAGTTCAACTTCACGCCCTATCCCGATGCACCGAACAGTTGATGGTTATTACCAACCGAAATCGGCCTGTTTTTGGTAGGTCTGGGTTAAATTCTTTTTAAAAAGAGTTGATATATATATATAGCGTGCATAGCTGATAAGCAGACAGATTCAGGTTTTAATAAAAGATAGAAATAATTGTTTATGTCAAAAAGTAATATAGCAGCATCGATAGCCACGATATAAATGCACTTCAAGTACAGATTACATGTGCAAAGTTAACATCAGACATCGCTACAATTGCTTTCTGTTGATTAATGATACTCCGAATGGCAATGATAGCATTAACTCAAAGTGATGTAGATACCTTTTGTTGTAATATGCTTATTTTGAAGCACTGAACTCATTAAATTATCTGTGATTTGGTTTTTGGAATCTCCCATTCCTTTTCCGGGTGTAGATGATGTCGTCTTGCAGTCGTCTTCAGAACGTAAGTGGTCTGTTTTATTTTGTATCAGCTGTTGATATCACACTCAACGAATTAGTTTTTAGCAGATGATATGTAGTTTCAGTAGAACGTTTTTAAGCATCTTCACGCGAAAGTAATAGTTATATATTAAGAGAAAAATAAATTCGCTTAGTTGTCCTTATTCTCTGGTGCAAATTACACGTTAAAAACGTCCACGACTAATAAAGAATATCCTCGATTCTGCTAAAGCAGCAATGATATGAAGTCCCATGCAGTATCACGCAATATCAGTTTGTAATTGCAGTTTTTTGAATTTCTTTGTTCTCGTGTACCTCATCGAACAGACAAAGCCATTCCCTAGCTAAAATTTACGAGCTTCCCAAAGATGTTGCATATATATATATAGCTGTGATAAAGGATTTCTTAGAATCACTGCTGAACACTAGTAACAAAGTTTAATTAAGTTTAATTAATGTTAATTATAATTTGAGTACTTGCATGTTTGATTCCATGAATGTTACATCCTCAGTTCGTACGCTGGCCTTATTCTTTTCTTTTTTTTTTGTAGCTTGTTTTTACTAGTACTAAGCCCAAAAATGGAGGCTGTCTTCCAGGTTATCACCTTGAAGTCATACACACTCCTTTGCTTCTTTTAAACATCGATAACAGCCAGTCGCTACTTGGCAACAAATCACGGACGCTGTGATTTCTTTTTAAGGAAACTTGTAGCATTCCTATATTCGGCTAGATGTCAGCTCTTCCTCCACTAGCTGTGTTTTGGGAGGTTCTTGAAACAGATTTTTGAATTTCAAAGAGCTGCTAGCATCGTCATATGGTGTATGGGTTTTATCTTACGGTACAATGCTGACAGTCAAAATTTAATTAGTATTTTCTGAAAAGTGCAAATTTATGCTTTCAGTACGCATGCAAAATTTCGCAAGTAAAATGACAAGGACTTGGGAGATCGCCCCAAAAAAGGAAGCTGCCCATATGGATGGTTTGTAATGTCTTTAGTCTATAGACCAAAGTTGATATCACTGAAATGCAACATGGCAGTGGAAATACAATATGCAGCTGTCATCGAAAACCAAAGAAAGCATATCAGTTATAAAATCAAGGTTTTAGGGATAGTGATTAAGACAAGAGCAAACGATGTCATCGGTCTCATTAAAAAGCCAACAGTTTAGTTCTCAAGTTTTATACAATTATACACGCTAGAGCATAGCTTGGTGAAACTACAGTACAACTTTTCATCTCCATTACTTGATAGATCCTGACACTACTGAGGCTTTATTGAAAGGTATGACCTTTATCAATCTTTACATTGATGCTGATTGCTGTTTTGCATTAATTCTCTTTTCGATAGTTTGAATTGTTTATATCTACCGTTTACACACTTTGATATTCCTCTTTGTATGTTACACCACTAAACTTACAGATTCCATTATTCTACCATTCAAACACAGTAAATTCATACAGAATCACACTTCTAATGAACAATAAGAGCCATTTTCGTCGGGAATCAAAGCAGTTTTTAGACTTGGTACTACACTTACATAGGCCCGCTACCTGGCAAGTGAAGGCACTCAATGTACTAGTTGTTTGTTTAGATGTATTTTAGGATGCTTTCAAAGGATTTCAGTCACTGGCACTGTTCATGACAGTATCCACTAACTATAACATGATTTCAAGCAGTCTTATTTAATTTTATTTATTTTTATTTTTCAGTACTGCCCCGAAAGTGGGGAATGCAAAATACGCGGAATGTCGCGATGGCCGGAAAAGCGTCACCTGCCTATTCGCACGGTTTGTGGGTTTTTTTCGTGGACCAAAGTCGACAGCATTACAACAGAACATTGTAGATGAAAATACAGCATGCTTCTGTCGTAGACAGCCCAAAAGAACACATGAATTAGAAAATACAATACTCTATGTTGTTATCGGGCTTGTTAAAAAAACAGGGTAGTTTTCATGGCTTATATCTTTTATATATATATATCTTAGAGCCTAGCTTGGTTGAAGTAAAATAAAAGTGTTTCGCTTTATTACTTTTTAGGTTATTTCTCTATGGGTGAAATGGTTCGTGGCGGACACATAGGTCGTTGGTTTGATGAACATTCCTTTGATTCAGCCGAAAAGCAGCTAAATTACGAAAAGAAAGATACTAAAAATATCCAACAGAAAAATAGAGAGGAAAATGATGCCTTGGATAAATTTGTTAAGAAAGAGGAAGACGATGTGAAATCACAAAGCATTTTCGTTGACGCTGATTGCTCGTGCTACTCAGTTCCGTACAAATTCACAGCTGACCTAAGTGTAACACCAAGTTCACAACACATCGTGGGCTCTTTAGAAAACAAGGATAATAATGCAAGGCTCAAAAATGAAAACGCTGCTGAGAAATTCGAGAACCTCGCTCAGTCACCAATATTCAGAGATCATTGGCAAGACAGTGTTCGCTTCACAACTGAAGGAGGCAGACTACAGAGACAAGGATCTGATGTTGTTCTTCAGGTCCCGGCAGGTGCTATAGAGGACAACCCAAAAGTCACAGTTTATTCTGCCATTTGCACCGAAGACGACTACATCAAGTACAAACTACAGCTGCCTGCCACAGAAACCATCGTCAGTCCATTGGCTGAGTTCTGGGCAGGTCCGGACTTTCTCTTCCAGAAACACGTTCAGCTCACCTTGCCTACCTGCCTACCTTCTGAATATGACATCAACCTTCTGCACGTCTACTGCATTTCTCAAAATCCTGAAGGGCAAGTGGATTTTAGCAAACTGAAAAGGTTGGATCAGCTTTCAGAGACTCCGGGCAATACGAGTACAGAAGCCTATTTTGCTGTAGGTGAAGGAGGACGGGTAGAAGTGATGACGTCGCATTTCAGTGGGTACGTGTGCACGTACTGTGGCCTGTGTCTGAACATCGGCCTGGAGGTGTATGAGTCTCACAAGCAAGAAAACGGCTCACTTAACGTCTCCATTGTAACGCACTTCTGGGACAAGTTGCATCTTAAAGACTTCAGAGAGGTAAAGCACCCCAAAGTTAAATATGGAATAATTCAGAAAGTAGCATTTAGACTGTATTCGTCAACGATTGTAATTTTTGGTTAGCTAAACGGATGGGTGTCGTGATGAGGACAGGAATAAATAAGATGTAAACATTAAGGTAAAAAAGAAAAATCGAAAATGTAGTTAAATATTTATGAATGATAAATTATGAATGAGAAATTGTTATATATAATTCGGACAACTTCTTCGTTCCTCGCATAATGTTTTAGTGATATTTTGCTGCTCCTGCTTGTGCACACCTTTATAAGTATTCATGATTTTGTGTCATGTTAGCCTATGTGACAAGTGCTATTTTAAGATACTGTCATATATACTATCTTGACAAAATATAAAGACTATTTTCTGTGATACGCAGACAAAACCGGAGCTCAGTTCGTATACAAAAGTCTTGAGTTCCACCTTTCAACTCAGGAAGGTCCTGACACCAGCTGAACTGCAAGTGGACCTAATCATCGACGATGAACAGACAAATCTGTGGCAGTTCAAAGAAACTCGTGTACCCACAACGGTAAAACTTTGTGAAACATTATAACAAACCACAAGTTACTGAAAAGACAGTGACAGATTTTGTGAAGCATATTTTGTTGTGACCAAATTATCACCAAGAGTATGTCGTGGTATGATAAGATTCGAATTATAAAATTTATTTTTTCTTTTATAATACTACACACAGCATCCAAAGTGAAAATTATTATTTATGTCTAAGGAAATACATATAAGTTATAAGTTAATAACTATACACATAAATTATTATTTATAAAATTATAAATAAAATGTAAAGAATTAAATTATGTGATCGTTATACTTTGACTATCACACTGCTGGCTCTTAAATAAACAAGCAAGTGAATTTTTAACACGATTAAAACACCAAAAATGTGTACTTTTAGCATCCCTTATTGTACATTTTTACAAACAATTACACTAGAAAAATTTCTCTGGACCACCTCTCAAGATGTCATAGCAATCATTAAAGTCAGCTATTACTTCTGGGTTCTTCTGAATTTTACCTACTTGAAGGTTTGTGGAATAGGTTCTGCATTAGGGACAGGGTCATGTTTAAATTTTAAAAAGGAATAAAGAACAGACATTTAAAAAATTGAGTTCTGGGTTGCTGGCATTCATATTTTTGTTTATCTCAGAAACTGAAAAGTTCTATTGAATAGCCGAACCAGATTAGTTTTACGTTAATAAGAGACTAAAGCGTATGAGAACTGTAAATTTCTGTCTAACCAAGTTTTTGTAGACTTTGAAAGATGCACCGAAAACTGTTTCAACGAGAGAAAACGAAAAATTTGACCTCAAGATGGTTTCTTTTTTCAGTCGTTTTGCCTTAATTGGAGCAAAATAAAATGTGAAAACTCCACGGATCATCAGGCAGTAAAATACACATGTCTTGGTCCTTTCTGTCCTGGCTGGAAATTAAAAAGTACACAAAATGAAAATAAGATGATGCCGTCAACTCTAGATGCTTATCTACTTGTGTCGCACTTAAAGGAGGGGAGTAGTGTGCCTCTGTGGACCAGCGCACAGTACCACATCGATGTACAGGTAATCAGTCTCGTGTATCACGACCTCTGTGTGACTGAGAATGTAGCTAAACAGGTACAAAGTGAGTGAGTGAACTGACAATAACAACATGACATAGATAACATGATGACCTAGAAGGAGCATAAATGATCTCTTAACCGAAGGACAAAAATGTCGAAGCTACCTCTTTATGTGTGAATTTTCCACCGTACAGTATCTGAACTGATCAAAATGTTTTCGTGTTTTAGGAACCTTATGATGGCAAAAAGTGTGTGCAGACAAATGTGACCATCAACCAGTTTATTAGGAAAGTGGGAAACATACACATCGCCGAACAGTCTGAGATACAAAGGTCTGATCAAGCAAATGGAGCTATGAATCTTATTTCCACAGAAAATGAAGACAGTGAAGACAATGAAGACTTGCAGCTGAAAACAACTTAATTAGAAATTATATTTTGAATAGAACTGTTTGCCAAACGCAGTATCAAATTATAATGTATTTGGGTGAAGGACATTAGTCGTCAAACCTGGGTAAAGCTTGGATGTCAGGACATCAGACTACTAAAGTAGGTGTGGTGATGGTTATGACTTCACCACCAGAATCTCCTTGATGGACACGAGGCATCGTCGATATTTATCATGTTCAGTGATTTGCATAGTTTGAAGAACATGTTCCAACATATTTAGTACTTTGATTTGATTTATATTTAGCACACAGTCCTATAGTTTACTCTGACATAATGCTTTTGTAAAATAACTAATTGCAGTTTTTGTGAGATCTTTGGCTAAAAAAGAAGAGGTACAAAGGGTGCATACCAAATAATATCGGTATCATAATGTCCATCAAGAATTATAAATCTTTTACATTATTGATGTATGATGTGTGATGCATTGTGTAAAATGAATTATGCATTGTGTAAAAACACATGTAACTACTTTGAATAACGTAAAAATATGACATATCTATAAATTCACCTTGCATAAATTCCACCAAATTTTAAGAAAGGAGGTGGGAATAAGAAAAGTATAACTCTTGTAAGTCATTTTTCTTGTGTATTTTGCTATTGTTAATATAATGCCATGACATGGGGTTTTTGAAGCACTTATGACATTTGACTCTTCAGCAATACCTGATTAAGAACCGCCTTTAAATATATATATATCGCTTTGCACATTTTTCGTTATCGCTCTCTTTACAGAGAAAGGAGAAGGCTGGTGATAGAAACCTCTAGTCGCGTCCCTTGTGGTCCAAGGGAGGCAATCGTGTCTGAGATGCGTCAGCTGTGTGATGACCTTCTCTTTAATTATGTCTCGTACAAAATGATTCAACACTGGGATGTTTTCAATTACTGCTTAAGTTATTCAGGACAAAATTGCTCGTATTAATTTTCCCAAATAACGGACAATCATAATTTCTTTTTTACATCCTTAAGCACACACACAAGGTGGCAAGTCAGGGACATTGGTGTGTGGGTGGGGAGGGGGAGGACAGAGAATTAAAGAGTGATAAATGGAAGTGAAAGGATGATATAGATTCATGTTTTTCCAATTTTTGTAGTAACTCACTAGAAGGTCGTAAATTCATCCCATCACGTGATATATATATATACACTGCGATGTCTTCCGACATTTCTAGTTCTCACAATTGTCAAAAGAAAAAAAAACACCTGAATATATCTTTTTTTTAATTCGCGTGTAATACTGTTATCTATATGTCACAGTTGGGTGACATGGGACTAAACAGCCAGCACAGCGAAGGTGACCCAGCCGCCCCCATCGCATGACTAACAAAGGGTTGGGTTTTTTATGCAATGTTTATTTGTTTATTTCGGATTATTTTTCGTGTATATATAAAGATATAGATAAGTATTAGTAATTTGTTTTTGTCATAACTGCCAATAGGAGCTCTCTACGGGGAGGGGAGATGGCCTGTAAGTGTTTGGGCCTGGCTAATGCCACGGACTAATGGGCCTGGTAGATGCCATAGAGTACTTGGTGAGTTTTGTTGTTATTGTTGTTACTGCTGTTGTTGTTTCGTGAGTTGGAGTTGATTTTGTCTTGGAGTATGTTAGTCTCTTGTTCCTGGGGGCAGCGCCATTTTGTGTACAACGGCTGACCCACAAGAGTTTGTGGTGAAAGAAGATTAGGTCTCTCGTCCCCAGAGACAGCGCCATTTAATATAGAACGTCTATCCTCGACTAGAGGCGTCAGTGGTGTTTTGTTTGTTTGATTTGTTTTCTATAATTTAAGTTATTCTTTTGTTTGTGTGTGTGCGTGTGTGGAAGATATATATACATTTAGATTCAGGAACATTAGTCCCCAGTGACTGTTGGTACAGTGAAACAACAATACCCAGTCACTGAAATTAAGGATACCATCCGATAAGTCATCAGTGACTGGGTATTGTTCTTCTGTTTGATCATCAAGAAAAGGAACTTTCCTTCAGGACTGTACTTACAACCAGAGATCTTAGTAGTAAGGATTGACTGATGTATGTCTACTGGGAGATTTTGTTCACATTTATTGTGTATTTTTATGAGTTCAATTTAGTTAACATCATTAAATATATATATCTACAGGCCTACAAAAGAGAGTTGTTTGTGAAGGAAAAACGCGCAAAGGTCCAGCCGTCCAGCCTTTAAGCGAGTGTCTGTGACACTATAGTCCTTACAACTTTCAGAAGAAAATGTAGTAAATGCCTTGATTTGTGTTTTTTCTTCATTTTCAAGCATATATCGACTTACGACCTGTTCGACTTTACCACCATAACTATGACTGGTACAGTGTATGTCTAGCCATGACTGGCAAGGGAGAAAAGTTAAATAGAACAAATCTCATAATAAAAATAATGAGGCAAGAAAATGAAAAAAAACTAACAAAGAAAATGTTTCTAAAATACCATTTGGCTTAAAGATAATTACTATACGTTTATCCAGCATACTTACGATAATTTAATATGGCTGACACGACCGGTTTGTCGTCACCTTGTCGACGACTACCTGTATATATGTATATTTCCTTAGAGGTAGAATTATTTCTTCCAATATTTATATATAATACACAATTTATAATGGATAATTTATACAATTTCTTACATATAAAATAATACTGTTTTCTCAAAAAAGTGATTTATTTTATTAATTTATCTATGAACAATTACAACCAACAAGTTGTACAGAAACATGTTCACAAACTGACACTGCTAAAATGATGATTAAAATTATTTTACCCTCTCAAAAGGTAGAAATCCTTGAACTATTTGAACTTACAATCTTTGCTATATTGATTATCTTAAAAGCAAGGCTCCATAGTAGTTTGCAAAAACTGCTATGATTAAATTATGAAGTCCTGCGGGCGGTTCATCGTCAGACTGGATTACCACAAACACGACAATAAACACTTTCTCCTTTCAGTTTATCTCACATTGCAAATTTATAAATATATGTAAAAAGAGAGAGATGTACGGATGTAGTTCTGTGCGAGTGGGCATTGAACTTTCAGAAAAAGTGTGAGGTAAAAGCCAATTATCAATCTTGATAAATGCCATTACGAATGATACAGCAAGATTCGAGATTCGGTATAATGTATTTTATTTTTTTACAACCAGCGTTTGATAATATTTATATGCTTAGAGTACGTAGTTCCATTACAAAGCATAAAATATTTAATACATGCACTGCAAATAAAGTGGGTCTCAGACGGGAGGACGCATCATCTAAGGGAGGCTACCCACCCGAAGTTCGGTTCTTGGCTGACATTGGAAACATGGGTGGTCTCCCTTTGACAAATGCTAGGACTTTCGGAGCTTTGTTAATTTTATGAGATGGGGGAAGGAGGACGAAGAGGAATTCCATAGCGCAGAATTGCAATGATTATTATCATTACACTGAGGACCATAAATCACAAACTAATTATCAGTGATAGGCATACATTTGTGCCTCGGCATAATATTTCAAAAGCAAGCTATCATTTATTTAAAGGATATTGTGTTAATAACAAATAACTCCATTGTCTTCATTTTCTTCATAGTCTTCTTTACCAATTAGGTGAAATAAAACTGGCAACGCTTATGCAGCAAAACTTCAGAAAGATAAACTTTACGAATATCGTAATCATTGTTCTTTCTTCGCGTGTTTATCCATGTCAGTGTTCATGGATGGGTACTAAAATTGCTATCAATCTAGCCACATTTGTTGTTTACAAGAATCGTTTTAAGGATTTATCCTCTTGCTGTCTCCTCGTGTATGCACGGCCATGAAATGTCAAGGGTTCAGGGAAGCTAGCAACCTACACCGCCTCAAAATGTCGAACGGCGGACATCCGGGCGTCTTGGGGCCGTGGTGTATCGATGCTGTGTATTCACCAGGATGAGGACGTGGGCGGAGACGCGCTAGCGGCGGTGCTGGGGGAGGCAATGAAGCTGGCCGAGGTGGACAAGGAGGTGTACGACTATCGATCTCCCGACAGCTTCCCTCCGACCTTTTGTTTTTAGTTCTGCTGCACAGCAGATGTAAATGTGTTTGCACCAGGGGCCGCCCTTGTTAGTGGGTCTGACGTGAAAATCGCTACCCCACTGCCAGCTGGTCTGTTCGTGTATTGGTCTGTCCTAGCGTCTGTTTGTCTGTGTGCATGATATACTGTTTCCTCGATTGTCTGGTTTTATTATCCATGTATCTTTATTTGTGTCGGTACGAACGTATATTTTTCTGTCTGTATGTGTGTCTATGCATGTCTGTCTATTTTCATAATTGTCGGGATTTCCTTCTGCTGTCTAGTTTTTCTGCCACATTGCTTTTCTACATGCCAGCCCACCTTTATGTCTTCAGGCAATGGCTGTGCTTCGGTGCCAAAAAAAAAAAAATAGTTTGATGAAATGCAATGCTGTCGTTTTTGTATTTGATGTATTGTTTCTTAAACTTCGATGTTGTGTGTTCAATACATTACAGTTCCTAGGCGTCAAAAAGAAGTTTTTTTTCTAAAGTGTGCATAATTCTTAGCCATTAAACGATGGTGTATCTAAAGTCACACTTTTTATGTGTCAAACGATGGTATACTACAAATAGTGTGTGATCAGCTCAAGCTCTATCTTGAGGCACATCTTCCTACATTTTTGTTGATTTGCAAAGCAAACTTGAATTATGTATTTGCCTGCATAATTTCAAAAGGTAAATAGTACTGCTACGTACTAAATTTTAAATTCAAATAAGTTTACGTGTGTTTAGGCGGTTTATATATACTAAACACAAACATTTAAAAGCTTCAAAGCTACAATTGTGTTTTCTTTTCCTAAAGTAACCGTTACACACTGTAATTAAAATGTATATTTTGTTGAACAAAAATACGAAAACTGGTGGAACTGGAAGAAGAGTATGCAAAGTTGAAAGTCTGTAATCCCTTCTTATATTTTGTTGATCTGCAATGCTAAACTTAATTGGGAACTGAATGTAGAATTTTAGAAGCCGCACTTTGATATCTTTGAAA